>JAUTBZ010160088.1:0-11028 GCA_032361785.1 Lepetodrilus galriftensis | reverse complement strand
ACACACAGACACACACACACACACATATATACACACACACACACACACACACACACACACACACACACACACATGTATATTCAGTAAACCGTTAGCCCTTCGCTCAGTATCGTATAAACTCAATGTAAACTATACGGTAGTCGACATAAGTACATACATGTATAGTACATTTGGGGTGCACACGGGGTGTTGACCTTCTTTCTACACGAGACAACGTAATGGCCATGGGGAGCAATATATATTTAAGAGACAAAATCATTTTTGCATAGGTCAAAGGTCACTAATGGCCGGGGCCACTGCATATTCTGATACAACTTTACCAAATAAATATGAAATAATATGTTAAAAATAAAATAACAGTATAGCTAACGGCAAGGAGAAGATAGTCCTCCAAGCATGTACAGTACACTTATTAGCCACATACTGGGTATAACATGTTGTAAAGTATAGGTAGGCCTATACCTAGAAGACGTTTTGCTGGTTCCATCCTATAAACACAGCTGTTTGACATTGTGAACGTTTACTGAGAAGAATGTACATTGATAAATGTGTTGTCTTTATTCTATTGTATTTGAAAAATAAAATATATTACCGTATTAGTATAGTTGTTGTTTTTAAAGTTGATCTCAGTAAATAGTAGTTGGAACTGAAACTTGTTACAACATCCTCTAGGCAGTCATACTTGGCATAAGTGGCCTACTTATTATCAGCGGATTGTAGTATTAGTATTGTAGCCTACAATGTTCATAGGATATTATTTTCCACTTGAATGCAACAAAGAATGACATGATTCGCCGAAACAAGATCCACATCTTCATTTAACAGTATGCACACGCATAGGCTACTTGAAACGGTACCATCCATTCATTCATAAGAATCTGATGACAACCATGCGAAATCATTCAACGTGAATCGATCCTTATATAATATCATGGAAAGGGAGATAACTGGTGTGCGCCGTACCCAAAAGTTAAATCTACTCTCCACCTAATTGGTATAAATCAGTCTCAACTTGTTGCCAAGAGAAGATGGCGTCTAGAGCTTTCACTCTTACGGTATTCGTCCTTGTGTTTTTACTGGTGACAGGTATGTACATTTTATCACCATTACAGAATAGACAACGCTGCATTTCACTTCTCCAGATTTTAACATATCAATACTCATGACATGCCGATACACGATTTGGTCAATGAACGATAAAGTGTTCAATTTCTATTTATAACACTTACTCATTGAGAGAATAATAATGTATTATAGAGCTCACAACGCACACGTGAGTAGAGAAATACACCTAGTGGTATACTGCATGACAATACGGACATGCCAAGTAAATAGTATCTCCATATTTCATAAGAAATCGGTGGTTATACCTTTATTTTATGTACGTAAAGGTGAGAACGAGGGGTATCGGATATCAAAGGAAAGCCACCTCGACTTATTTGCAAACTTTGCTGGGAAATTATTGAGACGGGACGCCGGATAGTCCAATGCGTTGTCACGTTGTGTTCGGTCAAATGGGGGTAGTTGTCTGTCCTGGCTAAAACTAATGTGCTGATTGAAAATCAATATGAAAGGCTCGGAGCCGGGCATGAGACCAGCGATAAATATAACGCTCCACTGCGCGCGCCGAACACCTTAAAGCAGACGACATATGGCCAAGCAAACGATAACCAGCATATGGTCGAGTACGCGTTAATAGTTCGTGCCAAGATTTCTCTTTGTTGAGGTTTTTTAAACCATTAAGTATTCATTGACATTGCTTGCTATTTAGACAATGTAATTAACTATTCTCGTTTCTTGGTTGAAATTCAATTCAGTGAAAAAGTAGGCTAGCACTAACTTTGCTGTCCGCGTTGTCTGGGAAGAAGCCTAATTTCAATTGCAGTATACAATGCTTAAGTCCAGAAAAGGTTTCTTATATTTATTTACTTAAATGCACTAACTGCAGGTATTTTAAGCGAATTAATTTATCTCCATGCAGTATATTTTCTATTTTTTTTGCAATTAACAATTAACGTACACCCTCAAACTCTGCCGTGAGTGAGCCGCATTCTGCTATTTACTTATAAGTCAGTGAATTTCCTAAATACAAGTACTGTATAAAATGTTGTTATATGTTGAAAATATACCGTGATATACGAGCTAAATTGTTGTTATGTTCCAAGTCATTAAAAGTAATACTGTGCATGCACAGTAATCGAAGGATACCAATTTAGTCATGTGCTAATAAATGTGTACATCTGATACTGTATACCGTACACCTCAGACCTGTCCCATTTCTACTTCTCTCCCTATCTTGATATTCTCCTACTCCTTCCCTCCCCGCCCCTCCCCTCCCTCTCTCTCTCTCTCTCTCCCTCTCTCTCCTCTCCCTCCCTCTCTCTCTCTCTCTCTCTCTCTCTCTCTCTCTCTCTCTCCCTCTCTCTCTCTCTCTCGCTCATAAGGGTATCGTCCCACGAATATGATACCATATAGTACTCCCGCAATACATTTATAAGAAATTGCTACGATAGTGCTTTCGGTGTCTGTTGGTAGATATTTCAGAGCTTCGTGAAACGATACCTGGACAGTACACCTGTGTCTACGTCTTGTATCACACCTGTGTAAATTGACAAAGTGACCTGCAAGTATTGGTGCAAGTCAGTCAGGGGTCAGCGGGTATGTCAGAGTAATAAGCCCCTCCAGCGATATAATCACTTTCCATTTTAAGGAAATGTAAGGATGGTGGTTGCAGGTGCATTGAGACAAATGACGGGTTGGAAGGCTTAAAATATACCTGCTATACAGTATTGAAAACACGGCATAGTACTTTAAAAAACAATACCAATTTATACAAATAATTGAATACACAATGTGCCATTTCGTTTAGTATCAGTATTGGACTGCATCTATTTTGCTATCGCGTATTAATTAATAATCTGTATTCTGAGATATACTAGTATATGTTTTGGGTATCCTCTCATATTCATTACGATCTCTTTGTCAATACACTGCTTAAGAGAGTGCTATGGTATCTTAGCGGATAAGAGAGCTTTGTGAAGTGATACCCTGGCTCTAAATTAACCATGTTTGTGGGGTATTAGGTTATTATAGGTGCATATTGATCATTCATGCATGTGAATGATGTCGTTGCATTTATAGAGGGTGAACTATAAAATATGTTTAAACTAAACTAGAAGGTGAACGATAAATAAGTATGTTTTTAATAGTATCTACATCAATTACCTCTCTTTAATATATGAATTATGCCTGTCTGTCGAAATTGTTCTTAAAATTCATTCATACTGCATTTTCTTTCTCTCTCTCTCTCTCACACACATACCTCTCTCTCTCTCTCTCACACTCACTCGCACGCACACACACACACACACACGCACGCACGCACGCACACACATACACACAGAGAGGAACACTGCCAATTTCTGGTCTCAAATTAGAGAAGTATCAAATAACGAGTACAGTATGTTCATGATGTTCTCCCTTTGCATTCAGACTGCAGTGCAAGACACAGAAGACAACGTCCTCGTCGCAGACGTCGTCCACCGCTGTCCGTGTTCCCCCACCGTCTACACGCCACGTTCGCCGCCGTCGCGAACAACTTCACGTGGAACATGTACAAACAGCTTTCTCCCGGGCGAGAAAATCTCGTCTTTTCTCCAATCAGCGTGTTCAAGACGTTGTCGATGGCCCACCTGGGGTCCAACAACAACACGGCGAAGGAACTGTTCAACGTACTTGGCTACCAGGCCATGAAGCGGCCCAGAAAGGTACGCAAAGCTTTCCGACACCTCTGGGAAATGATGCGCATTCCCATGCGGAACGTGACGTTAAAAATGGCCGACGCCATGTATATTCACGAATCCATTCACGTCCGGAATAGATTTCTCAGAAGGCTAAGGAAGTTCTATAAGGCAAAGATAAGAACATACAATCACAATTCAAAGGTTGACGCCATGTCGTCCATGAAAAGGTGGATCAGAAAACAAACCTTCGGGAAGTTAAAACGCATCAAGGTGAATCTGTCTGTGAACAGGAAACGTGCTTTGTGGTTAGTGAACACCGTGTATCTGAACGGTTCCTGGGATGTAGTGTTCGACCAAAGCATGACGAATAGATCCATGTTCAATCTGAACACTTACCAGCGGACGCCGGTGGACATGATGTTCAACGACTGGCGATTCTATTATAAAGTGAACAGTGAATTGAAGGTGAAGGTATTGGAGATCCCTTATGCTTCTCACAGACTGAGTTTCTTTCTCATCCTTCCCGATGAAGTCAACGGTCTGGAAAAATTGGAAAATACATTGACGTCTTCTACCTTTCAGGACCTCATCACGGACATGTCCGGGCCGGTGAGGTTTTATGTGAGAATGCCTAAAATGAAGCTCAAGAGTGACCTTGATCTTAAGCCGTATTTGAAGGCAATGGGAATACACGACGTGTTTGGTAGGGACGCAGACTTGTCGCCGATAGATGGCACTCACCACCTGTTTATTGACCACGTCATGCACATGTCCGCTCTGGACGTCGACGAAGGCGGAAGTGTCGGGTCAGGGTTCACGGGGGCAGGTATTGCCCTGAGGTCAGTGCCGCCAGAGTTCAAGGCCGATAGACCGTTCATGTTTGTAATAAAAGACAAAACGACAAGAACGGATTTGTTCATGGGGAAATTTTCCAATCCGAATGCAACGTAAATTAATTATGTTTTAAAGAAGGGACTACATTCCATAATGAAGCACAACAATGCAAAGCTAGGAGGATTTGATTGTACATTGGGAAGTAGTGAGTGTATGTATATATGAACTATAATGAAGACAGAACAATGATGTGGCATATAACTTGTGACGACAAAGAGTACATGTACACTATTGACGTTTTACGAATGTTCATAGTTATATCGAGTATTTTCAAATACTTTGAGAACGACTTGGCAAGGATTTGTTAGTCATTCAATTAAACACGGCCTTCAGTATTTATATGTTTCCTGCAATTATGACTCGCATTTTGCACTTGACAATATACTTTGAATTTTATCGTTCACTATACACTGTACATAATATACAATGGACATGCCATCGTTACTAATATCCGATCCCAGCTGTTACTCCTCAGGCCCAGACATTAGTAACGTTATGAGTAAGATGTCGTGCTCATGCTCATACTTGGTATGGGGATTTGTGAACAAAACTTAGTAGCTACTCCTTTCTAACTGTTCTGTCTGTACTTTCTGTCCGACGCATGCGCAGTCACCGTGCGGTGTTGATCATTGGTAACTGGGCATGCGTCGGACAGAAAGTACTGACAGAATAACTAGAAAGGAGCAACCCCTGTCCAGAATGTGCGTCCAACACTGTCAATGGAACACCACCTTAGGTTTCGTAATCTCGGGGCTAGACATTAGTAACCTAGACATTAGTACCAACGTCTTGGACATGCATACGCGCACACGTAGTAACGTACATTTGGCCATTTTCCATTTGGTATTTCTTGCCACATGTTGTCAGTGAACCTCATAACAGTGACCTTCCGTCTTTACCGTCTTTAAATTTAGAGAGAGAAAAAAGCAAGTTCTTGTTCTGTGTTTCCACCATACACGGTTATCCATAATTTCAAACACCAATATCACAACAACATAAAAAGATAGTTATATACAACATTATGTATTGCTGGGCTGTCGTCCAGTTTGGGGTAATACATCCTCGAAATACAGGCCATTATGACTACACTAATATTTGACGGAGGCCTACGTATGTGTTTTCGAGGATGGGGTTCATATAGCTCGGCTACTGCCGTTGTTCAGAGTATAATTATCGGAAACTGTAGCCTATAATCACGTGTTCTTGCGATTGCAGCGTTTTGAGACGCATTACGGTCAGATCATTATACATGTCCATTACTATTGTTAGTTATTGCAAAATAGGCCTATTTGTATAAGCAGGATGTATGATATTATGTTATCGTAAAGTCATTGATGCCAATGTCATTCAATTGTAAAACACCTACATAATACTATCGCAATGTATTATTTAATATTATTGATGTCTATACCATGATACTACCATATCGTAATATAATATCCACATCATGTTATCATATTAACACCAATTGATGCCAATACTTTATATATTAATAGTCCCTACATCATCATATCGTAATATTATGTATTATTATTGATACTATGTCCACACTATCCTATCGTATTGTCATACCTACATCCTGTTATCGTAACATATATACATGTACATTTATCGTAATTAGTATATCTATACATCATCCTATCGAAATATGTGTCATTGGTAATAATATAACCTTATTATTGATACCATGTTTACCATTATATCGTTCTATCATACACCGTATGATCATGTTATCGTAACATTAATGTTCATTTTTCTATCGTATTTCACGAAATCCCTGATTACATGATCTTACTGTAACATATATACCTACATCACCACATTATGTATTACTATTGCAGGCATGGCAATTTTCCACGGATCCGCGGAAATCCGTCGATTTATTTCTCCAGGGATGATTTATTTGCAGCCCCACATACCCGGGCTTGTTTTCATTTGTTGCTATGTCTGTTGATACCTTGTTTACACCATCATATCGTATTATTATATCTACATTATTTTTACCTACATCATTGTTTCTTTCTACCATTGAAATCGTGTCGTCACTATCCTGCCGTAATATCATTGATACCATTATCATGTTCACCATCCTACCGTAATCATAGCTATACATCATCTTATCGTTACATCAGTGATGTCATACCATCACAAGTGAATATGGAGTTTAACGTCGCTGCGGGAATCTTTCACCCATTTGCGACGATACCATCACAATGACATCACATCTATATTCTCATTTTAACATCATTGATGTAATCATATTCATCATATCATTGGTTTCATATTTACACCATCATATCGTAATCATATTTATACATCATCTTATTGTAATATCATTGATGTCTGTACACCATGATATCGTAATCATATTGATGGCATATCTTATACACTGCCATTGACGTCCGAATATAGGTTGTGTCTCTCTGTAATTTGTGATAATACACAGTGACTGTCGTCAATGCAAAATTTTGAAATAAAATAATTTCACCTATGCCTTATTTCCGAGATTTGTGCATCACTAATGCCCCCTTTATACAGGATGGCGACCTTTGGGCCTCCCCTGTGCAACCATAAAACTGGCCGTCGATGTTGGAAGTTCAAAGGAGGCCGAATGGTTGCCTAGGTCGTTCAAAGGTGATACACAGGATGTTCAGACATCGCCATGGACTAATATAATAGTCGCCGTACATTGTTGAACATACTCAAAACAGTCGCACAAAGGTCGCCGAGGGGTTGGTGGCTCAAATGAGACAGAAGGGAGGCACAAGCAATGCCATGCCGGTGATTGCAGAATGGATGCACAATGGTCGGCCAATGGTCTTCACGTAATAGGACATGAAAATACCCGAAAAGTGTAGTTTGGGTGGTTTACGGGAGGGACAGGGATCGCTGGAGCAGTTACATAGAAACCGGATTTTCTGGGTTTAGGCGACCATTGAGCGTCCTGGCCATTTGTTTTGCCACTAATCGGTGGTACAAAGGTCGACGGCCTGTGTAAAGGGGACATTAGCGACTCCTTGTAGAATACTAGTACTTTATTTCCTAGGCTTTACTGAACGAAACGGCGTAACTCGCTTACCGTACACCAAACTTAGCGGAGTTTCCTCTACGCTTCCCTGCTATGTTCTATAGTCCGACTATTCCCACATAAAAAGTAGCTTATGCCCCCTTTACACAGGATGACGAACTGTGTACCACCTATGAGTGACCAAACAACGCTTAATGGTCGCCTAAACCCAGAAAATCCTGTTTCTATGTAACTGCTCCAGCGATCATTGTGCCTCCCTTGAACCGCCAAAACTGCAATTTTCTGGCATTTTCATGACAGACCATTGTGCATATAGTATGGTTTTATACATATTTACAAAGCGAATCTCGGTCTACATTTAGTTTTCACTGGTGCTTTCGGTACATATTCTCTGCGTTGAGTCTTTGGTGTTGTCTGTACCGCTACATCTATCAAGTCAATTCGGTTGGCCCCTCGACGTTTTCCTTTCTCTTCGATGTGCACACCAACCATCTGGATATAGGGGCAGTCTGGGGACCACTTTTCGTGTTCAGCCCAGGGTGTATCCATGTCTTCCCAACCTTTCAGTTGCATGTCACACTTGAAACATTGAACAGAGTCTCCTCGATTCAGATAGAAGAATCCGGCATGAGCCATGTCTCTGTTAGTCTGATTCATCTGTATAGGCCAGTTCGTGTAAGATTTCAATCTCTCTTCGAAGTTTGTCCAGTTATTTAAGTCTCTGATAACAGAACTATCCGTAGCTATATGGTAAGGTCCACACACGTCCATGCCGAGAGAGACTAAATACACGTCCTTTCTCTTAGGCTGTCGGGTGATGAATGACGTAATATGTCCGTAGTCTTTGGTTTATCTACCAGTTCTGGTGGTCGTTGGGATTGCAGAAGGAGCATCTTAACGCCCCCTCTTGATTCTGATGATCTTCCTGCATGGCACATGGAATGGTATCGTTGAGTTCGGGTACAAAGTCCTCCATGACTAGGAACGTGTCTTTCAATTGCTCCCACTGTTCAACACGTAGAAATATACCCTTATTGCGGGAGGGCTTCACAGCGTTGACTTCTTTACACCACCACCATTGCCGTACATTCACACCGGGAAACCGATGGTCTACGCTGACGTATAGATTGGACCCCAGATGTGTGAAAAGTTTTACCTCTTTCCCCTGTTTTAGCGTCATGATGGATTCGTCTATTTCCTTTGAGTGGGCCTTCAAATCCATCCACTGACGCAGTTGCAGCGTGACTCCTAGTCGGGTGGGAAATGTCCTCCCATTCTCGGTATCGTACTTACGGATATGTATAAGAACATTACCTTTCCAGGGTTTGGCCATCACGAACACAGGGCCTCCTAAAGCTATACGGCATCGTTCCTCAGAATTTCCGTTATTTCCAGGACGTCTTACCGAGCGTCCCTTTGGATATTCCGATGCCATTTTCTGTATTCGAGGTAGTAGGCGTCGTAAAACAGTAGAGTCAGTAACGTACAACTTTCTTTGAGAGTAACACGACGAGTCTGATACGAAGAGAAAGAAAATAGACGGGTTATATAGAATGCTAAACGCTTCTGATTGGCTCAGGCGATTTCCGCCGGAAATTGCTGTGATTGGTCGATACCACTTCGATCGATCGATGACGTCAGAGGGGAAAATTACCGAATATAATCACGTGATTGAACGGGGGAAAATTACCGAATATAATCACGTGATTGAACGGAGAACGATTATTGGTCGTCGAATATAGATGACGCTATGACGTCACGACGGTAATTGATTACTTCCGATCACGTGATTAAACGGAGAGCTCTGATTGGTCAATAAGCCATCAATCATCGCAAAATAGGCCACACCCTTTCGCGCTCAAGAGGCCCATATACAACATATCAGCACTATGTGAATACTATTACAGACAGTAGCGTACTTCTTTCTCTCAATATCAGCACTATGTGAATACTATTACAGACAGTAGCGTACTTCTTTCTCTCAATATCAGCACTATGTGAATATTATTACTGACAGTAGCGTACTTCTTTATCTCAATGTTTCATTGAGGGATTATTCATACATGTTAGAGTTGCATATACAATAATCATCTTCGTAAGTCTGTATTCCAAACATATTTGTCTCGATGCTTAATTCTGGCTATGGACGTGTGAGTTAATCGGTCTTATTAATACGATTTGTTTGGTATGTGTAGTTATTGTACCAACATACTATATAGTGACATTTGTTTACAGCTTGTACTGAGGAAGTAGAATATGGTAAAAACTGTAAATTAAACTGCAGTGAGAGGAAGTGTTCTACGAACTCAATTTGTGACAAACAAACAGGTCAATGTAATGACGGATGTCAGCGTGGATGGACTGGACAGGACTGTAGTGGAGGTATGTGCAAGTTACATGATACTTACTATCCTAATAGTTCACATAGGATACGATTAAAGCAAATGCTATAGTGACAGTGCTTAATCCGTATATTTGTATCCACTGAACGTGTAAAATGCTATAACCATTCTCGAATTCAGAATGTCCTCAAGGTTACTACGGAAGTAATTGCTCACTATCGTGCTCAGCAAGAAATTGTTCAACACAAACTGGAAAGTGTGATCACATCACAGGGACATGTACAGACGGGTGTTCCCCGGGAAGGACCGGTGTTGACTGTACACAAGGTTAGTCAATATGTATACATGTGCATGTATGATAACTTAATTAACCGTGTACCTGCATTTGTACAATTGCTATATAATAATAATATGTTTTTATTTTATTGTTTAACTGCATGTAAGCGCTATGAGAGTACCTTTGTTGTGCGGAGTTTGGCTCCATGCAACTGTCCATATTATTAGTATTATTGTTACAATAATAGTAATATATATATTTTTTATATTAAGTTGTATTCCAACGGCAACATACACGATTCACAGTATGTTTCACAATACTTGTCAAGGTTTCACAATACTTGTCAATAAATATTGTATATTAAGTTGTATTCCCACGGCAACATTCAAGATTCACAGTATGTTTCACAATACTTGTCAATATGTCAATTACTTTCACTATGTGGCTTGCGTTTACTCATTAGAGTGTACGACGAATCTGACGTATGGCAAAGACTGCAAATTCAACTGCAGTGACCGGAAGTGTTTGAAGAACTCTACTTGTCCCAAGGACACAGGTGGATGTGAGTGGGGATGTCAATCAGGTTGGACTGTACCGGACTGTAGATCAGGTATACTATTTATCCGTTCGCTTGCGCACTTTTGCATAGCTATGGCCTTGTGCACAATCAGGTGTACCATGTTAGGAAATGTGTTGTTATTCCATGTTTTTTCATACATCTAGTACCAGACAGTTATATGTATT
>JAUTBZ010160077.1:0-11029 GCA_032361785.1 Lepetodrilus galriftensis | reverse complement strand
GGTGGGGGTGGGAGGGGCGATCACCAGGGTCATGCATTCAAACTGCGTACCTGAATTCTGTAAATGCATGCAAACATACCATACATTATGCCACGTACAAATCACAGAGTGAATGCATATATAATGTTATCCAGGTGCACTACTTTGTGTTGTAACGTGTTGCCCGACGAACTGATCCATTTGACTTGGAAACACGTTTTGGTCGCAGTAACAATTATAGAACCATAAAATTGCCATCACAACATATATTGATAACTTTATATTTTATAAAGATATATTTTTGTTTGTAACTCAAATGTATCATTAAAAGCTACAGGAAAGATATAAAGAAATGTCATGCTGAATTCTGAAAGAATTTAATTTTGTATTACTTAAATAGTATAGATTTATTCTTGGTAACCAGTGAATATATATTATATCCCAAGATGAGAATTGAACTTGAACACACAGTACTTCAACACACACAACGCACACTACTAACTGTGCCAAGACTCCAATCTCTTATATATGATACCTTTCTCCAGTAGATACAGTTCTCTAGTAAGATAATGGAAACTCAGATGGGAATTGAACTTGAACCTTCAGGCATGCAGTCTAACACACTACCAGCCGTGCTATGTCATCACCAAGACTTGTTTCTTTATGATATACGTCTCCAATAATACAAAGAAAACCCAAATTGAACTTCTGGCTTGCAGTAATCCAGTACTCTACCCAATACACTAATTCATCAACCTAGATATCTCACACATGAAACAGTCTACAGAGGTAAAACCACGGGCCTTGGGGCAGGCTTTTAACCTGGAACATTCAGGCTTATGGTTTGATGTATTTGCTGGTGGTCACTGTCATCAATAGGAAGGGAGCTGATCTGATCTGTGGTCGGGCGGGAGTAATGGGGGGGCCAATTCACTTCTGGAGCTGACCAGTGCTAGTTAATCCTACCCTTATCCCATCCCTGTCTGAAGCTCTCGCGCAGACAGTACTGTCTGACCTCTGTAATCCATGGAGAGGTCAAATGACAAAACGTTTACAGTTCAGACGATCAAAAAGCTCAACATAAGTCAATATCAGCAATGAAATAATATTGAATCAATATTTCTTGAGAAATGGACAAAGTTGACATCAATATTTTCATGACCAAGTGGATGAATTGTTTTCATTAATATTTCGTGCCAAATTGACCAAGTGTTTCTGCAATATTTTTATGACAAATTAACAAAGTGTTTTCATCAATATCTTCAGGAAATATTTATCGAATATTGAATGCTATCCGTAATATTTTCATGAAGTAACAATGGATGAAGTGATTTCATCAATATTTTCATGACCAAAAGGATAAAATGTTTTCATCAATATTTCAGGACAAATTGACCAAGTGTTAACAAGATACCAGTTAAAACCAGTGGACACTAGTTCACAATTTTTTATAGCAATATTTTCACGATAAATTAACCAAGTGTTTTCATCGATATTTTCACGACAAATTGCTAAAGTGTTTCTGCATTTGGGGGTAAATTCTCTACCACCAGAAGCAAAGGATTGAAGCTGGGAATAGATGGAAACTGCCAAAAGTCATGCACAGCCACATCACCACGACTTTCTATTCGGTGCCAAAGTAAACCTTATTACGCGTGTCACAGCAAATTACTGGACTTACCGCGGAAAAGGCGTGCAATCTAAACCCACTTGGCGACTGCTTAAGGAGTAATTGGTGTGATGGAAGTCGGAACAGTTAGGGGAAAAAACTCGGCCACTTTCCCCTGTGAAAGTAGATGTGGTGACGGCTGGCAGCTATACTGGGAATCCTTCATTGATTTTAGCCAATGTTTGCCGGAAACAATTTTAATCAATGGTAAAGATACATCCGTGATCTCTAGGCTACAAATTTGTGATAATAACACGGGCACAAACTCTTGGCAGAGGGACTGTAATGTATAATTTACAAATAACTGTTTCCCACAAATATATCCCTTTTTTTGTTTTACTTTCTTTTATGATCTCATTACCATACTAAATCATTCAAGACGTCAAAAGCTGGAAATAGAAACAACTGTGAAATGAAAGAAGTTTAAGACATACAGATTGAGATAAGAACAATCGATAAGTAGATTTCTAATTCTAGGAAGATGTCCAAGGTATTGTTTGAATGTAAACAACTATTTATGGAAAATAAAATAAAAATACCATTATCCATGGGTCCCATTGCTCAGAAGAGTTGTAGCTAATATTGATTGATTCTGAGTCGAGTTTTAGGGACATGCTACAAGTGCAAGTCCATTGAATGAAACACTATTATCTAACAATACTTGAGAATATGGTTAGCAAAAGCTATTGTAGAATTGTTTCAGACACAGTCCTACACTTGTAGCAGGCCCTAAACTTTCAATCTTACAATCAAGACTTACAATCAGTTGTAGCTATGACTGTTCTGAGTGACCAGACCCAGGATTATCTTGTTATTTGAGAAAGCATTGCAATAAAGAAAGGTCAGATATTTCATCTGTTAAAACGACTGCTAGAGAGGACATTATGACACCCACATGACATTGGGAGGTTTGTTACAAGTCAAGTGTGTTGTTATAAGAGTGCCATTACAAATATGCCATTACAAGTATGTCAGTGCAGTGGTGTGACACTACAAGTCAAGAGTGTTATAAGAGTGTCAATACAAGTATGCCATTACAAGTATGCCATTGCAAGAGTGTCATTACAAGTATGCCATTACAATAGTGTAATTACAGTTGTCATAGTAAGAGTATCACTACAATTGTGTCATTACAAGAGCGTCATTACAAGTGTCATTACAAGAGTGTCATTACAAGAGTGTCATTAGAGTGTCATTACAAGAGTGTCATTACAAGAGTGTCACTACAAGAGTGTCATTACAAGAGTGTCATTACAAGAGTGTCATTACAAGAGCATCATTACAAGAGTGTCATTACAAGAGTGTCATTATAAGAGTGTCATTATAAGAGTGTCATTATAAGAGTGTCATTACAAGGTCATTACAAGAGTGTCATTACAAGAGTTGGTAAAGATGAAAAAGCTCTGTATTATTTCACAAATTATTCGGCTTGATCTACTGATGACAGGATGTTCACTGTAGTCAGAAATATCGAAACGCCCTATCTGATCAAAGAACTAGAAAACCTCTCTCATTTAACTGCATTAGGCCAGAAAGGTATTGAAATAAAAGATTTATACTCCTGTAACAAGTTCTTGATATAGTCCCTTGACAAATAACAATCTTTGATTTCGTTTCGCTCGGGCAAACCACATTGGTTCAAATTAATCAACTGGTCCCTCCAAAAACATGGGATCGAAATTTCAATTAACTTTTTTTATCTGTGAATGATCACACTTCCTCCTCTCGACTAATCAGGAATGATTCTGGCACTAATGGCATAAAGCGACCAATCAGCTGGCTTAGCTCTCCACCAATGGAGGGGCAGAAGAACGGGTAATCATATTACACCTATCATGAGAAATTGCATGTGGAGATCAGAAGGGAGTATTTGATCTGTCATCGTTCTTCTGCTGATTGTCAGAACAGCTCAATAAGTCGCGCGACCTTCATGCAGTTAACGGCCTGCTCTCACACCCAGCATGAAGGTCAAAAGTGGCTTAACTTCTGCATTATCTGTCAAATCTTACATGACGAGTTCAAGCTCTAAATGCACCTGCATTACCAAACTGATATCACTGGTGCACACGTAATCTAAACATTTTCAATTTTTTTTTCTCGTAAATTGTTTTCTCGATTTCAAACTGAGTGACAATGCTAATGACCGATGCTATAGTTGTTGCATCAATCTTTTTCATATTACTTTTTTTTCTTCAAAATTTCACTTTCACAGATTTTTTTTCAGTTTTTTTTTTCTGGATGACATGACGAATCCTACGAGGGGAAGGCGAAGAATGCAGATCCAGATCAGTCCGGTCTATTGATTCCCGACCTTCCTCAAACAGCCAACAGGTCGTCATGCATAACAGCAAACTCAGCTAGGTCCTGCATTGATCAAAAGATAAAGAGGCATTTATGAAAGCAAACAATTTAAAGAACCTGTCCCATCTTGGTGTTTGTCCTCAGATGAAATCTGCGCTGGATTATTGAGCGACAAGACAATGACAGATTCCCTCCAGACAATGGAAACAAACATGATATCTGGTCCCGATGTGACCTGTGACCTGTGTGACCTCACTAATAAAGATGCCCGATGTAAGGGTGACTGAAAAACCCAAAAGAGATGTATGCTTAGTGGTGAATGTATCTTATCTTTTATCTAGCGCAAATATAGACAGTTTGGTCGTTGATGTCGACAGTAGCTTGAATCCAGCTCATCCGTTGAGATTTATCCATAATGCAAACCTTCAAGTCTCTGCCAAGGGAAGAATCGAGTTATCTGGTACGCTTCTAGCAAGTTCTCTTTTCTGATATCATTCTGATATCATTCTGATGTCATTCTGATGTCATTCTGATGTCATTCTGATGTCATTCCACATCCGTCACATTTGTAATTATATTGTTATCTTTGTCAAATATAATTTACATAGAAAATAATACAATATCTATCACATTTGTAATTACCGTATATTGGCGTCTTGAGTCAAATATAATCCATATAGAACAAATGCAATATCTCGATCCTTGATACCTGTGGGTGTAGTTCTTCAAGCAGACGTACCTCATTGAAAGATATATTTTGGGGTTTTAGAGACACTTTCAAGATTGTATTGCTCATATCACAGCTAATCAGAGTGTGTTTTAATTGAGTGAGTGAATTATTGTTTTATGTCACAGTGGAAATCTAAGGATGAAACCTGTAACACCTGTAGGGCTGGGTGTTGCAGTAAACCTGCAAGTAATAGGTGGTACTGACGGACCAAGGATGCTATCTGCACTGCAACAGTACAGACAGTATAGTACAGTGCTCCCTCGATATAACGCTGAAGTTAGGTTCCATGACATGCCACCCATGTTATAATACCCACGTTATATCAACGAATATAATTGGAGGGGAAAAAAATATATTATATTTTTAAAATTTATTTTTAAAATGGGGTTCACGTTGGACCCCGCATTGTATCCGAATCCGCATTGCATCAAAGGGCGTTATATCGAGGGAGCACTGTATTACAGTAATGTAACTGCTGTGAAAATTGATGTCAGGTCTCTAGAGTGGGTTTGAACCCATAACGTTTGGCACAGAAATCCAACTATCTCCACTACACTACTACCCACCCCTGGAAATTGGATTCAAAATGACAAAGGTTTTCACAGAATCATATTTTCCTCTTTTATTTAGTTATTTGGCAGTTTCATTCACATATGACATCACATAGCCATACAACACAATATACACAAAGCTCAACAATTAATTTCCCTATGATCATAGCTACTGTAATTATTTACAAAGAGAAGATGAAAAATTGACATTCAGAATATGTTTTTCCATTTCCTGCAAAATATGATGTGTGATATTATGGAAGAATTATATTTGCATGATCTGACCCCGATTTCTTGAAACAAACTTGAGTTTGAGATTTTGCTCAGCGGAGATATCTTCCATTGACTGTAACTTGAGAAAAATCCCAGCTGGATTTGAGGTTTTACTCAAGTTACATCACTGAGTCAATGGGAGAAATATCAGCTAAGCAAAATCTCAAACTCAAGTTTGTTTCAAGAAATCAGGGCCAGATCATGCAAATATATTTCTTCCACAATTTTCATGACTTTTCAATCCACAGGTAGGCTGGTGCTGATGTCGAGAACATTTATGAAATAATATTACTGGGACTGAACATATTTAAATTCATTCGTTATTTACCAAATTTAGTTCATTATTCTTTAAAGCTCATTTAATTAGTTGTTTGAGGGGAATTTGATAACCAAAAAAATCATAATTTATATCTTTAATGTCTGTATCTATATGTTTTAATGTAAGATATAGCATTTTTTTAAATAGGTTAATTTTGCTTAACTTGTCATTCATTCCGAAGGGTCAATTTCCATATTTAAGCCCAGGGGTTAAACGTGTGCAGTCCCAGTACTCTATTCTTACTGGATCCTGTAGAAACGTAGCCTCTGCCACTGTCATACCGGAGTGGTGTGATTGGCACGCTTCCAATACAGGGTACATAGTACCATATCCACATCCATCATCAGAACTCTCTAACATGGGAGGACAAAAACTAGCACTGACAATTCCTGTCATATAGCAAACGCGGCTGTCAATCCATTCGTACATGTGTCCCCGCTCAACTCGGGTTCATTATGTCTGTTCCTTCTGTCTGTTCCTCCATCAGTCCATCTTCGGACATACCTGCTGACCTCAGCTCAGTCCGTCCAGTTGCTTCTGTATCGTCTCCAACTGAAAAAGACATCTTCATATCAATACAAAATATAACTGATGGGCAAAATGAGATAGATATAACTCTCACACACTTAGCCTTTACCCTACTGGATTAGGCACAGACACTACACTTTATGGCATCTCCGGTTGCCTCCAGCATGGAGAGAGTTAATGGAACAGGCATTAACTCACTAATTGCTGGAGGCAACCGGAGATGCCCTAAAGAGCAGTGAATGTGCGTAATCCAGCAGGGAGAGGGTTAAATTATATGAAGAGACTAGATGTCAGATGAGTCAGAATATATATATTTCAATCTGAATGTTATTTCAATATTATACACTGTAAATGTGAGTAAATAACTTTACCAGTCAGTGCTATAGATTGAAACATTGACTCAGTCATGTAGACAAACAGTCAATACTTTAAAGTCAACATTATTGACCAAACAACCCAACTCGCAAACCAGTGACGAACACAAGATTATTCTGAGAGACAAAATACCTGTTTGATATTGAACAACAGATGAAGTATAACATTATGTCACACAAACCAGTATAGATAATGGCAGGTAATGTTTGCATATTGCACGCAGAAGGTCAAGGAAAACAACGTTATCAATATTACTGGAACCAAACCCAAACGAATAAGATTCCATAAAGATTTTAAGCCCTCTAAATCCATCCATACCAGATGCTTGAGATTTTGGAAGTTGTAGACCTGCAAACACAGTTGATGACACCGTGAGATGCACATTGATGAGATCAATGAAAAACGTAACTGTGTCTCAATACTATCTTGAGCGAGACGTCTTAACCCAATGGAGCTATGCCCCGTGTTGACTGTCTCTGTGGTGAGATGACCCAACGACCAGATAGCATCCTCCCTCCATCCTCCACGCCCAACAGAAAGAATAATTGGACACAGTTTCCGCGTAATTCTTTCTGTCAAAAAAGCGTCCTGGTTGCGAAGTGTCAGAGGACTATGGCAGGGACGGCCATGTTTGACGAGGGCATGCAGCACGCAGTATTAACACAACACGCGGCTGACAGGAAAAGTGCAAAAACAACACGTTAGCCGCTACTTGCAGGATACAAGACAATAGACTGCGATGGACACGCTGACTTTATGATGGACAAGCTGACTTTTCGGTATCCAGTCTTACAACGACTGCCACTAGGATTGACGTTAATAAGGGCAGACAACACCTGATGGAATATCCCGCCATAACACACAAGAGGGCCCGGGTAGGATGTGAAATTGATTCGGGATATCAATGGCCTGAGAAGTGTCAGCAAGATGTGATGAAACCATCAATACTGATTTACATCTGAAGTCGGAGGTCGTCCATTACGGTCCGTCCTGTCACGGAAAGGGATGATCATGTGATACACACTAGCTTGCCACAGTAAGGGATGATCATATGATACAGCCTAGCTTGCCACAGTAAGGGATGATCATATGATACAGCCTAGCTTGCCACAGTAAGGGATGATCATATCATACAGCCTAGCTTGCCACAGTAAGGGATGATCATATCATACAGCCTAGCTTGCCACAGTAAGGGATGATCATACGCCAACTTATTAATTACTGGGTATTTAAAGTTTAAAAAATAATAATAACTTCAATTGTAAAAAAAGTTCTAAACAATATTATTGGTCAAATCCAATTTCTGAATACATGATACTAGATTGATCTGCATTAAAGGTCTTGTCATAGAACCCACAACTAATATTACTCCCTATCAATAATACTGACAAGAAATGAGAAAATGTTCCAATGAAAGTGTCCAATACTGAAATTAATATAAAGTTTTGCAATAAGAAAAAGCTAATCTAACCAGACAAGCATCCTCAGTCACATTAATTCTGACATTAAAAATTTGTCATGATGATAGAACATCAAAACTTACAATCAAACGTGATGCAGTCGTGAATATCAACATCCCAGCCCACCAGATCGCTCTTAGAACTCAAAACTCATGACAAGGAAATTAATCTCGTTATAGAAAGTAGACCTTTTCGATGGGAAAGAATTAAAGCGCCGCGCTGACACCGTATTCTGAAGTGTCTGAATGATCGGGCGCGAGAACCTGCTGCCGGTATTTGCCGCATGTACCAAAAAAATGTTCACTTTAATCGTAGGACGAAGTTTGGACAATCCATCACTGGCGAATGAGACTGGATATCTGATTCTGGCATCCTGTACTTCAACCAGCTTTAACAGGCTTTAACAGACTTCAACCGACTTTAACCATCTCTCAGGTAAATTAACTGTCATTCTGCCCACGAGATCAATAGGCACATACAGATTCTCCGGACAAAAGCATGCGTTCACTCCGCAGTGCTTCCAGTGCAAGAGAAACAAAAAACACCTCCAGTGTTTTGTGCACTCGGAATGGCTGTCAGCAAAACATTTTCATGTCATCAGACTTTTTATTTTATTTTTTAAGACTGCTTTTGGTAGTCAAGAAATTATTCTATTAGAATGTTAAGTGGTTCTGCATATTCTTGTTTAACTTTGTTTTTAAAAACTACTTTTGGGGGTCAAGCCATTACAATGTTAATTACTTTTCTATATTCTTCATTGAAAATTAAGATTGGATTTTAGATGACATTCTACAGTGAATGCTAGCTTTTTACATGGTCTGTTTTATTAGGGGAAGAAACCTGTAGACAACAACAATGAATAAATACTACCAGTATGTCATTACATTTTTTTTAAACTTGTCACAAAACGCATTATTATAATATTAAACATGTTTCTTTGGAATTGGGTTTTAGAACCATTTTCAAGATTCTTTCACTTATATCACAGCTTGTCAGTTTAGGGCAGGAGGAAACCTGCAAC
Organism: Lepetodrilus galriftensis; assembly: GCA_032361785.1. Lineage (NCBI taxonomy): Eukaryota > Metazoa > Mollusca > Gastropoda > Lepetellida > Lepetodrilidae > Lepetodrilus > Lepetodrilus galriftensis. The sequence continues at coordinate 1,823 of JAUTBZ010160077.1, read as the reverse complement.
ATCCGTAGCACTGATGGTGCAGTAAACCTGATCTGCTTCTGACAAGACAACTCTTGTTAGGGTAATATCCATAAAAAAAAAATGTCTTCAACCAATTTGTCACAATATCCAACTGATATCCACTTAGCTTATTAGAATCTATATCATATCCTTTTAAAACTCTAAAAAAAAACTACATTTGAAACTTCAAAAATATCCATTTTTCGAGGATATATTTTAAAAAGATATAATTTTCGTTTACAAATATTAATTCAAATACATACTAGTAATTCTAAATATAAATATCCACAACATTTAAAAAATAAATCCTAACAAAAATTATTTAAAAACTTCAAACATCCTTCCTTCAGCCCCAAATCCAATAGTCCAAACCTCACCCTATGACAGTATTTTCAAGTAAATGACAAAACTACGTAAACTTCCCAGTGTACAAGGCTGTTCTTGCCAGCACCGACAGCCATGTCCTGCCGCCCTTGTCCTGTCATGTCCTGTCACCCTTGTCAGGGCAACATTCTGAAATCAGTTACCCAATCCCAGATTCTCAGTCCCAACACCTGGTGACAATGTCAGCCTCAATAGCGCCAGTGATGAGTGGCGCCAACAATACAAGGACAACAAGGAAATTGCGGCTTATTTTTTTAAGGAGATTTTTTTTCTACCTTTTCTTTGTTAATCTGGTAAAAGACAGTTACTACCGACACAAGACAGTTGCCACCAATACAAAAGTGTCGAGGAAAATGTTCTCAAGACAGGTAAATTACACTGTCACATATTTTGATGAATCCCCCTTTAAGGCGATTTTGTGGATGTATTTTGAAAATTGGACCCGTATCTTGGTGACCATGGTGACAAGAAAACAAAAACTGCCTAAATCCTAGCTATTAATAATAATTCCATATTTAATATATAATTCAAAAATGTAAATTACAATGTCAAATATTTTGATGAATCCCCCTTTAAGGCGATTTTATGGATGTATTTTGAAAATTGGAGTTGTATTTTGGTGACCACGTTGACAAGAAATTATAAACTGCCTAAATCCTAGCAATTAATAATAATATTATATTTAATTCAAGACAGGTAAATTAAACTACAATGTCACATATTTTGATGAAACCATCTTTAAGATGATTTTATGGATGGATTTTGAAAATTGGAGTCATATTTTGGTGACCATGGTTACAGGAAAATACAAGCTGCCTAAATCTGATTAACATTATTAATAAGAGTTCTGTCTTTTTCCAGAATGAGTGAGAGCATATCTGACTCCAGTATTGATAAAACCCGTATGAACAGTGCGACGTGGCACTAACACTAATTACGAAACCATGGTAATTATTATACATAGTGCCAAAACATGGATTAATAATAGATATGTGTGATAATACATGTGTATATTAATATGTGTGGATACCTGTGTCATATGATTAATACCAATAATAGATGTCTGTGTAAAAAAGTGTATTCTTTGTACGTAAATAAATTACAGTGTTCAAAACACCCATTGACTTCCAATACTGTTATTAACATGTGTGAACTCCTGAGTTACATCATTAATACTAATAATAGATGTGTAGATAAATATGTGTGTATACTTTATGCTTAAATACATTCTAGTGTACACAATTCACGTCTACTTCCAACTTCCAAATACTGTTAGCAGGTCTAATATGACAAATTACAGCTTTAATATACCGTACACGTTCCATTGAAATTGAACATGAAACTACAATGTTTTCTTTCTTTATAGGGTGCGTCAGTGGTGGGGGCAGCACGTAAACTAGTGCAAATGTGTTGCTCTGCGCTTCGCACATACACCACTA
>JAUTBZ010160066.1:0-11029 GCA_032361785.1 Lepetodrilus galriftensis | reverse complement strand
TGTTCATAAAACGTCATGTGACGTCATAGTCTGAGTACGTTTTTGTGCTCAGAAAGTTTTGTAATCTCGGGGCCAGGTCACCTATATATAAATATCTACTAAATAATCTACAGCTGTTTAATACGTATCTCAATTGTCAGATACATATTTAACGTCTATCATTGATATTCCAAGCATGGACGTAAAGTGAATGTATAACACAGCTGGTTGACCTAATTAGTGGATCAAAGAACTTTTACCTGAAACTGTAAAGTGCAAATGTGTGTGCACACACACACACACAACACATACACATGCAAGACATCACGTTAGGTATTTTAAAAATGTTTACAATTAAAGAGTGTGATGAGTAGCTCAAATTACAATATTAGGCCACAATTAAAATATGCTTGTTTCCCCTCAGCCGACAATGTATTTCACAGATGGGTAGGTAGAAGGAATTCATTTTATTCTTGCCAAAAAGAAACTTTATATTTCTACATCTGAAGAATAAACAAAAGCTGACATCCTGATAACAAAATATTTTTAAAACTTTTCGTGTGAAGTATGAATATTTGGGGTGAAGTACACTGACAATAGATTTGACCTTACTTCCATGTCAGAAAGTCAAGATCTCATTGGTTCATGTGATCTTGATAAAATACTACAGGGTTTCTCCGAACGCGCAATCCTGCGTCACATACGCAAAAAATGCAAGTTTGGACGCATGAATATTTTGCTACGCGTCCTCCTCGACGCACTTTATTAAAAATAAAATTGACAACTTGAGATTCTTTTTATCATATTTCTAAATTTGCTACATCACAGCATAGATTAGAAGAGACTAATTAGAATAATAAAATAACATCAAATAACGGTCATATACTCTAGTTACTGCTGTTTGCAATCGGCAAATAAAACTTGTGCAGCCTTCATAATTTTACTAACGTTTTACTTGCGTGCAAAGGGGAGTAACTAATTCTTCCGAGTGTACGTGAAATGCACGGGACTCCCTTTTTCTAACTTGGGACGCGAAAAGTATATCAACATGCGTCCCCGGGACTCGTAAAAATTGAAACCTAAGTGAAACCCCGGGGATGTATATTTTAATTAGAATTGATTTTTTTTGTTTTTATTTGCGATGATGCCAATCTATTTAATATTAGTTAAGATCCAATATCCTAATACTAGTCTCAACTGATGGTAGACCAAATGCTCTATAGGAAAAGCCATATGTTTAAAGCCAAACTTTAAAACATTTTTAGGCAAACTTTTAACATTTTTAGGCAAACTTTTAAACATTTTTGGGCCACATTTAAATTTTCTTTGTGTCCGTTTCAGGGATCTGGAGCTTTAGACTTTACGCCAACGTCGTTATGGTCGAGCATGGATCTTGATGCCAGCATCAAGTGTGAGCCCAGCAGTCCGCTGGGACTGCGATGTTCACAGCCCTCCCTGGACGAGAGTTTCGGACGAGACGTCTTTGGCGACTATGGCGCCCACGATGACTACTGTTCCGACCGGTCGTATGGCGACAGCGGGGACAGTGGAAACATCTCGCCCTGCAGTGTGGAGAATGGAAAAATGGACTTTTGCACGAGTGTCTTGTCGGTGGAATCGGACAATGGCGACGGAACCAAGCGGATTTGTCTCGTGTGCGGAGACGTAGCTTCTGGATACCACTACGGAGTCTCTTCGTGCGAGGCGTGCAAAGCCTTCTTTAAAAGGACGATTCAAGGTAAAAATATTTTTTATTTCTGAGATTGCGATCAAGTAGTTTTCGCCCACATGTTTGCAATCCTCTGATAAAGATGGTTAGATCGATTAAAAAAGTTAAACTTCAGTTTTTCAGTATACAAAATTTCAGCCACAAGTATTCCTCTTGATTAAAAGGGTTAAATCAGTCACAAGGGTTAAAATTGTATTAAAACCTCATCTGTTAACCTTGCTAGTGCTAGAGGCAACTGGAGATGCATAAAGAGAAGATTGACCATGGTTGATATCTTTTAATAGATCGTCATGTCACGTTTGTTAAAATATCAAACAGCAGACATGTGGAAAGAGTATAAATTAGAAGTAATTCCCTGTCATTTCATATATATATATGAACATTGGGAATTTGGAATAGTTATTATGTTTATTACTATCAGGGTTTCTCCGAACGTGCAATCCAGCGTCCCATACGCAAAAATTGCAAGTTTGGACTCACTTTAGTAATAAAAATGTTGATAAGTATATCAACATGCGTCCCCGGGACTCTCAAAAATTGAAACCTAAGTGGAACCCTGTACTATATATGTCTTCTGATTGATGGTGGTTCTAGCTCTGAGCCATTAGATGCTTCTGTCTTAAGAGTTCAATATCGTGCTCCCTTGATTCATGTTGGCCTACAACCGGGCAACCTCGTGCATGTTTCACGCCATTAACTATATACATTTGTTTGCTAATAATGCTGTTGAAAATGGTCTTGAAACAGAGGCAGATCTGTGAATGGATAACCGGCAATAAAACAGGATATTCCCTGTGTGTGTGTGGCAGTTACTCACGGCGTTCCCATAAACCAAACGTAGTTACGTCAATTCCCTGGCAATAACAGTCTGATATGAATGTGTTACGTCACATGCCTCTCAGGTATGATTTCGCGCAAGATAATTTTGATCACCAGTGGGTATCGCGTGTATGTATATCGTACAGTCAGACCACGACCCAGTTTATCTCAGATTCTCAATGCCCAGATGTTACAAGTTGTATTCCCATGTGTGAAGCTGTGACTTTTTCGTACTGAGTTAATGGTAGCTATTTTTGTCTTACGGAATCCCCCTCCCCCTTCTCCCTCTCCCTCCTCCCCATACCCCTCTGACTGTTCCGTTGATGTACGTAGGAAGGATGATGCTGGTATTCCACCAATTTGCTTCACCTGTTTCATCAAGGCATCTAGAAAAACGTTTTTCGGGTCAGTCAATTTGCCACAATGTGCAATACATAGGTTGCCCATTAACGTGACACAGACTTATGTACTAGTCACTTCGGAGTAGAACACTATAAATGTTCATGAAGTGAGGGCATCAAGACTTGATTATGATATGTTTTTTCTTTTGTTTTTGAAATGGGGTTTGGAGCCGCTTTCAAGATTCTTTCACTTATGTCAAGGCTTGTCAGTTGAGAGCAGGAGGAAACCTGCAACATCTGTAACACTGATTATTGCAGTAAACCTGCGAGCATAATTGTATTATTAAGAATATCCTTCGAAGATTCTATTCATGCCATGTTTAGGTAATTACGTTTATGTTTGTCATAAATGCTTATGGGATACATAGAAAGAAAAAAGTTAACATTTAAGGATTGACTGTCATGTTCTTTACGTGCATCTGAAATAACAAAAGCGTATATATATTTAATCATTTAACTTGCAAGCGCAGCGTAATAATATGTGAAATTGACATTAGCCGCGACCGGTAATCTGTCAATCAAGCACCTGGCCTAAGAAAGTTTCGTTCATCACAGTATGAATGCAATGTTTTGGGGTCACATGAACCAATCAGATTGTCGGATTGTCATTGACAATAGATTTATTTATTACACAATGACAAAATATATAAATAAATTACACATGGTCTTTTTTTTCCAAAGTTTTAAGTATAATTTGTAATGATGTGCAGGCTTATAAATTGTTCCACTTTCAAAGCCAGAAGTAAAGCGATTAAAGTTCAGCATTTCATTACTATTGCGACATGCATGTAAGATTGTGGTTTAGTGTTACGATTTAATAGTCATCAATACTGTCATTAGGCTTACAAGAATTTCCCATTTCTGGGTATAGCGATTTTATTTTTTCCCTTTTATTTTTTTGCGTTAGAAATATCAACTTACACATTGATGACGGACATCTTTCAGGAGAGCTAGGACCTTTTGGCTAATTATTATTTGTTGCCCATTGATTCTTCAAGTGCTATGTTTATTGGATTTCGAACATTGACTGATGTTTTGCAGGCTCAGAAGCATCTATTACCATAAGAATCACAATAAGTAACATTGCTATTAGAAAATTTCACCTGAAAGAAAATCCAATCAATTTCATCCAATTTATGGTGGGTGGACGATGAGGAATTGATTTCGATTTTAGATTAAATTTGCTAAATTTGAATTCCACATGCACACTAGGTAATTATTTATTTACCTAGCCGATGGTACTTCAACATAATCATTAAGTCTAATAATTAATAAAATAATAAATACAGTCACACCGTAATATATATTTAAAAAAAATAACTTGTTTTATTTAACCCTCTCCCTGCTGGATTAGGCACAGGCACTGCTCTTTAGGGCATCTCTGGTTGCCTTCAGCATGGAGATACATACACACTAGAACATACATATTGTAATGATATCAATTACTGCGCATTTCTCTGTTGAATTAAAAGATTCCATGTTAATATTCCACTTAGGATTTCAAAGAGGTCTTAGCGCAAGTTGCAAAATTGTTGTAGGTTTGTGTAATGTGTGATATGTTATACCACAGTGTCCACAAAATGTCATTATTTTTGACAGTTGGACACTCCACTGGTATATGTGTATTATGTGTGACTGTCATATGCCTCCTTAGTCGATGATTTATGAGCAGCTCTGAAGTACGCATAATACTTGTACATGTCAGTATGAATCCTATGATTGGTCGTAAGAAAAAGCGACACGTTTTTATTTTGTTTCTTCTAAGATCATGTGCAGTCCCCTCAGGGATTTGGAAATACTGTTCTATTTCTGTTCCTTTGAGAGTACATGTAGGTTGATTTTTATTTATATTTTCACCAGCTGAACAACTGAATAAAAAGCAACACATTTTTATTTATTTTTTATTTGTGTGTGCGATCACTTGTTTACCCTGCAGGGTTTGGCAATACTCTTTATTTTCGGTGCTTTTGAGAGTAGGTTGATTTTTATTAATTTTTCACAGAACTGAAGGAAGCATAAGATTGAGATTACATGAATTTGCACAATGTTACTGGAAGCAATGTTATAGTAAACTACAGGAATTTATGCCAAAGAAATACTGGAAGCATATTTTTTGTTTCAATGATTGTGTACAGTGTTCGAATTAATAGGGGGTCCGGGGGTCATTTGAAAATCTGCAATGTTAAAGATATCTGTGTGACCCCCTGAAAATTACAGATTTGACCACCTTTAACATTGGGCATATGGAGAATGACCCCCTCATTATTTTCATTATTTCGAACACTGAACAATATACACTATCAGTTCTTCAGTGTATGGATGTTGTGATTTGTATACCCATAGTGACATATACAATTCTGAGTTCAGACTAGATCGACATTATCAAGCATGTGTTTAAAAATAATGTGTAACTTTCTTTAAGTCATTGTCAGTTCTAATTTCATATAAAGTGATGCATGAAGCATGACATGACGACTTGCCCACTCAGATCAGAACATAGCAAATATTATTACTTTTAATAAAATTCTATTTCCAATCAATTATAAAAAATTAATAAACTTCTCATGAAAACGTGCTGCTAATAGTACTATGATTCTTGAAAAGGTTGTCATGTATGGCTGAAATATATTCCTGCTGTGACGTAAAGCACTAATTGAATCGATCAATTCTTTAAAAGTGGTCAACAGCTTCTTAAAGCCCTAACTAAAGTAGCACCTACATTGTGTATCATGTATAATCTAATAATAATAACATTTTACATGAAGACTGTTGAAGTTTGTTTGTTTTTCATTCCATGAAATATTTTCCAAGGTAATCTGTAAAATAGGGGCGTCAATGCATTCCATTCAAAACTGTAGTAAGCAATATGTTTTGTTTTATTTCAGCTGCCAATCCTAATGAGAACCTGTGGGAGACATGGGGACGTCTTGTCAATGAGTGGGACACCGTCAAGAAGAAAACCAGCTACATCAAGGTCCGTGCTTGTACCATGCTTTATAATAATACAAATAATAAAATTTTAAAAAATAATAATAATAAATATAATAAATATAATAATAATAATAATAATAATTAAAAATGCCATTGTCACGTGACGTAAAACAATAATTCACTATAATAATTATGCATACCGTACATGAATGCCTCAAAATGTTGATATAGAGCCATGAAATCATAGTATTTTTATATTATATAATATATATATATACAGTGCTCCCTCGATATAACGCTGAAGTTGGGGTCCACGACATGCCACCCGCGTTATAATACCCACGTTATATCAACGAATATAACTGAAGGAAAAAAATATATAAAATCTTCTTTTTTTAATTTTTAAAATGGGGTTGTTTCCGAATCCGCGGTGCATCGAAGGGCGTTATATCGAGGGAGCAATGTATATCAAAACAAAACAAGAGTGTTGGAGGGAAAAGTAGGTATTTTGAAGTAGGAAAATATGACAGATAAAAATTTGTAAAATAAGAAAAGTAGGATCACTTTCCTTTATTCATGAATACGGGACATTCCTCGTTCGACTTCGGATCCTTGTTTTTGTTCAAACCTTTAGTAAAAACCCATTATGAACTGTTTCAGGAGCTGGTTCGAAAGGGGATTCCCCACCATTTCCGCGGTCTGGCATGGCAGCTGCTGCTAAATGTCCACGACTCCAAGTTCAAACTGCTGTATGCAGACTACCTCAAGAAGACATCGCCGTGCGAGAAGCTCATCCGTCGCGACATCGCACGCACGTTCCCCGAGCATGAGTTCTTCAAGGAGAAGGACGGCCTGGGTCAGGAGAGTCTGTTCAATGTCATGAAGGTAATGGTGGAGCCTGTTTGATTAGCCAACACTTGACTCGTGTCCAGTCCAACTTGCACATGTGCAAAGTTATTTTAAATAAAACAACTGAGAATCTTAACAAGTGTTGAAGACACTACTGACCAATCAGAAAGACTTTTATTCTGACATCACAACCCTCACACTATTTACCAGTCCAGTTTTAGCCAAGACTTATTCTTTGACATGCAAGTCATTTAACACTGACACTGTCCACATGCTTCCCTCGCTCAGTCGGAAGTAACCTCAGTCAGAAATAACGTATTTGGAGTACTCACAGATATTCCCATATACACATGAAACATTATTTACATTAGTGAAAGAATCTAGAAATCGACTAAACCCCAATTAAAAAAATATCCAAATTTACATTATTAACAGGCATGTGTCCATGCATATGTATGTGTGTATCAATTGGTATATGTTCCATCTATAGAGAATTTGATGCATATTGACTAATGTTCACACACTCGTGTGCAATAGTCGGCAGATAAAGGGTTACTGTTGTTGCTAACTTCTGTTTGACATTTGCAGGCGTATTCCCTCCATGACCGGGAGGTGGGGTATTGCCAGGGCAGCGGATTCATTGTGGGTCTACTTCTCATGCAGGTGAGGCGGCGTATTTACAGAGATTACGTGCAGGTGGTGGCACAGTGGTAGAGTGTCAGTCTTCAGAGACAAATATCCCCGAGTTTATAACCCATTTTAGGAATCTGGCATCTATTTTTGTGAAATTCTCCTTTCCAATGCAATCATGCTAGAATGCTAGGGGCGGGTGGTAGCACAATGCTAGACCGTTGGTCCAGACACAAAGGCCATAGGTTCAAATCCCATCCTTGGAGTCTGACATCAATGTTCGTGAAAGTTACCTTTCTGACGTGATATTGATGCAGAAAATGATCCTTGATCTGCCAATACCAGCCAGTTATCACAGATTTACTGCAACATTCAGGGCTATGGATGTTGCAGGTTTCCTCCCTAAATTGACGTGTCATGATGTGAGAGAATCTTGAAAGCTAACCCGAATTTTTAAAAAAATAAAAAATATAGAAATTTCAGTTTGAGTCCCTTTAACCAAGTGTTCTGTTTGTATCCCCGATGTGTGCCTATGTTTTCTGTTAACCCCGTACTGTCTGTGTCTTAGATGCCGGAGGAGGAGGCCTTCTCTGTGTTGGCTCGCCTGATGCAGGAGTACAGACTGCGCGAACTGTTCAAGCCCAGCATGGCCGAGCTAGGACTGTGCATGTACAAGTTGGAGTGTCTCATACAGGTAAGGGGCGGTCACTCATGATTGTCTACTCAAAATATTTACTCGATATTCCATTGTGAACTGAAAAATACTGCAAACTTTGTTTGGTTTCAGTAATGTTATCATTCGGGTAAGGGGAGACCACTCGTGATTGCCTGCTCAAAATGTACTCACTATTCAATAATTAAGGGATAGAGTACGATCAATAATTAAGGGATAGAGTACAGTCTACCCCTATATATACTGTATTAAAGTATAGTTTCGCCGTGAACTACTAGTATTATAGTTAAAGTAACAGGTTATCAAATAAGAATAAATTACTCGATTATGATAGTCTTAAATCTTACTAATTTAATGAACAAAGAATATATTATTTGATTATGAGCATGAAGTTGTACTCAAATTGTTTTGTAATCGCGGGAGCCTGGTCACTGTTAAAGCAATTGTTTTCTTTTTCAAAATTTGTATGCTATTTTGTTCCACATTATTTGTAATACTCTCTAACAAGGATTATTTATTAGTGTATTGTATATTTTTACAATCCTGAATCGTGTCCGACATAGTTTGTTCTGCTGGTCTGTCATGTTCTGCTGGTCTGTCATGTTCTGCTGGTCTGTAATGTTCTGCTGGTCCTCTCGTCACAGGAGTTGTTGCCAGACCTCCACCTACACTTCCAGTCTCAGAACTTCCACACCAGCATGTACGCGTCGTCGTGGTTCCTCACGCTCTTCGCCACGTCACTGCCGCTGTCTCTCGCCTGCCGAATCATGGACCTCTTCATATCCGAGGTCAGACTTCTTCAAACACATTTGTTTTTAATTTTTTTAAATTTTATTTAATTGTCATTTATATCTATTTTCAGGATGTGAATTATAGTTGTTTTTATTTTTTTATATATTGTCATTTATATCAATTTTCAGGATGTGAATTAAAGTTGTTTTTATTTTTGTATATATTGTCATTTATCATGCAATGAGCCAAGATTCAGCCTACAGATGTTTTCGATATCAGTCAGAGTTTATCTGTTGGGCGTGGGCGTTTGATTGCCTGTGACGTCACACAAGAAACACAAACAAAATGTGACGTCACAAACAGATGACGTCGGCTTTTGACTTAGCTGTGCTCGATGTTCTTTCATTCTGCCGCATAATACAATGCTTATCCCAAATGCAGGATACTGACGGTATCTAAAGACACTCAGGTAATAATCTCTATGTACTCCACCATCATAAAATGCAATGCATCCTGAATAGGGATGGTCACACATACCACACTCTCGAGGGGCTGGGACCCGAACACTTTGTACGAGGACCCGGTCTGGGAGGGTTTTCCTGGAGTGCAACACAGCACAACCGCCTGTTGTCCGACACGTGTCGTGTACTCATCAATAGTGCTCTTCAACTTCCTGAAACACAAACATTAGTGAGTTAAGCCTGTTGTACATTTGGAGAGCGACTACTGAGGTAAAGTAATGGGTTAGTGAGTGAATTATTGTTTTACGTCACAGCGGGAATCTTTCACCCATACATGGATGATGATAAAATAATAGGTGGTAAGTTAACTGAAATGATTTGGTAGCCCATGTATCTCTCCATACTCTACCAAAAATGTGCTATGTTATTAATTCATTTATAATTTAATTGCGATTTTTATATTTTGTTTTAAAAAATAGTGAGTGAATTATTGTTTTACGTCACAGCAGGAATCGTTCACCGATACGTGACAATAAAAATAAACATAAAAAGTCAATAACCGAAGCGCATAACTATTTATTATTATTATTATTATTATTAGACAGTTATATAGCACAAATATTCAGAATATGAACCAAAATATGAATAACAAAAGGATATATATCAAATCAACAGGAAACAAAATTAAAATAAATTATCACCTAAGCAACCTGGTTTGTTGACGTTTGCGTCGCGAAGGATTGGTTTCAAATTGGTGTGGATGTCCTTTCTTCTTGCCCGTTGCTATGGCAGCAGCTGCAGCTATGCCAACAGGACCTACAGCAAAACAAACAAAATCGTACAATATTAATTTCTTTGCTCCAATTATCGTTCTTTCATATGATCAGTATCGATAACCAGCCCTATTTTGTGTACATATTATTACGATGATATCCAATATTTGTGATGGGCACCAGTTGGGTGAGGATAGGGGAGTCGAGGGTTTGGGGTGGGTCGGGGTGGGGTGGGTCATACCTGCCGCTGCCAGCTGTGCTGTGACGTCGTCGGTGACCGCCGTGTTCAGCAGGTCGGAGGCGTCGAAGCCACTCTCTGGAGAGCTTGGCTCACTGATGTCGTCGTCCATGATGGAGGTCATCTGGTGGGTCATCTGGTGGGTCATGATGTTCCCAGTGATGGCATTGTGTACCATGTCCGCGTGGTTCATCATCGCACCAGAGCGTGTCTACAAACCAGAGGTGCACGATCAAACTTTCAGACAGTATTTTGTGTCCAATCTATTTTCTATTATAATTTTTGTAGGATAAAAATTAGCCTGCTAAGGCTGTTTCTCAAAAATGATCGCTTTGGAAAGTTAACTTTTGTGAACATTATTAATTGCATGTTTACTTAAATTGAAACTTTCATGATATTTATAAATTATGTTCATGATAATACTCCTAACTATGTTACACTGCACCATCTAATTATTAAACAGACACATCTTTCCTCATCTATCCTGCTTCCTAGTAGTAGGTTTGATAACAGGATATTTAGAAATACAACTGTCTTAAACGAAGCACTCATAAAATATAACTTTAATATTCAGTTCCGATTCAGTTTATGACAAATAATATTATAATTTATCATAAGCAGGTATGACAAGATCTTTGTCTATGTTCATCCAACAGATATTATTTGGCACATTTTTTTAGGAATGAAAGGCAAAACACCAAATCCCTTGAAGCATACATAAAAGCACAAAACAAACCATTAAAGGACATCTCCAGTGCCAGGACATGTTTCTTCTAATGGCTAGTTTAGCATTTTTTAGAACGTTATTAGCAAA
>JAUTBZ010160055.1:0-11030 GCA_032361785.1 Lepetodrilus galriftensis | reverse complement strand
GTGTGTGTGTGTGTGTGTGTCTCTGTGTGTGTGTGTGTGTGTGTGTGTGTGTGTGTGTGTGTGTGTGTGTGTGTGTGAGAGAGAGAGAGATGGAGGAGAGGAGAGGACATGAAGGTTTGTGTGCTATATACAAGATAAAATATAGAATAACAAAAGTAAAAAAAGCCAACCATTCATCTGGCTGATTTTGAAGATGCTTCAGTTGTCAGTCTAGTAGTATCATGGTATACATCTATTTATAGACAACAGTAATTATGCAGCTCAGCCATCAAGCGGGGGCCACTCAGCTTGACGAGGACGACTACTTTCTTCCATACAGCCTAAACTACGTAGTTGCACACGACCGTAATGCAGTATGTCTTAAAGCAACTCTCACAGACAGTTTGCTGCTTGTAAATCTTGTCTAAATATAGGCAGAATCTCCACCGAGTGTCTTTTGATATCAATGTTATTCTACGAGTTGATAACAGTAATTCAAATCTGAGGCTTTGCCAAGGATTTTGATTACTTTTACCAATGAGTAGGATAACATTGATATCAAAAGACACTCGGTGGAGATTCTATTTATCACCCAATAATGTAACTCAAGCAATATATGCTCAAATGTTAGGTATAAATATTGTACCTCACTTGTCTTCATATTCACTGCTATATCGGTGGGTGAAATTGACAAGCCGATGCAAATTATGAATGCGAATGGCTGTCAATTAGGAGGGCAATGGTAAATGGATAGTAACAAAGCGATATCTCCTAGCAGATATCGCTTGATCTCCTGTGGGAGCCAGTATTGAGTGATATAATTATTATAGTAAGAAATGTGCAAATGGTTAATTTACAACAATTCAATGAATTTAATTTAATTTTATAGAAAGCAATGTATTCTCCCCGGTGTGTCTTTATACCATCAGTGCTTCAAAATAATTCATATTTCTTTTCATATATCCAACATAATTTACCAGAAATATAATACAATGATGAAAGAAAATGTTGCATTCTGATATCACATAAAATAATAAAAACCAACAGGTCTGCAGCTCATGGATACCAGTGACAAAAAACTACGTTCTTTGTACGATTGGTGTCTGGCAGAGAAAGCACCTGTTTGCATACAGTGTCAGTTACAAATACACAGTACTTTATGGCTCCGAGAGATCTGACAGTACTTTATGGCTCCGAGAGATCTGACAGTACTATATGGCTGAGTGAGATCTGACAGTATTCTTCACACTGAAAGATATTCAAACGTTGTTTTGCTGTGTAGTCAGATGCATCATTACTACTACATTGCAAGCAGTAGCTTCTATGGAGTGCCTTCCCTTGTATCAATCTCTAGCATTAATATTGGTAGGAAATTAGGAACATGAAGACTGGGTTTGTTTTGAACTCAAGTTTAGAGTCGAGTGTAAGAACGTTGTGATCCCACATGACCCCAACATGCGAACGTACTCCCCAATTTAACTAGGGTGGACAAGAGTTGTGACGTCGGACAACAGTGTGTTATGCACTCACGACCGCTTACAGTCTTTCTGATTGGTCAGTAATTCTGTCAACACTCATGTTATGTATTCAGTTGTTTTAGTTAAAATAATATTTGGTGCTAATGCACATGTGCAAGTAGTACTCGACTCGTTTCTCAAGTTCCTAAAACAAATACTACCTTAAGCTTCAGATTCCTACTTCCACCACCTCAATACTATACAAATGATGACAACAGACAAGCAGGTCATTAAATACGCTCACAGACCTGATTGTTGAGTTGAAAACATACGTAGCTGTTGGAACATAGCACAATCTATGAAAACATTTACTCCTCCATGGTGGATTGACAATCAATCTACATGTACGAGATCAAACAGTACCTTTTGTATATCAATGTACATACTAGGCATGATCAATCTACATGTACGAGATCAAACAATACCTTTTGTATATCAATGTACATACTAGGTATGTGAGAGCTGAAGGGGTGAATATACATAAAATACAAAATGGGATAGAAGAATGAGCAATTATAGTGCAGCCAGTTTTGGAAAATGATCCCAACCCGATGTCTAACAAACCACATGCAACATCTTCTAAACTAGAATATGACTAAGTATGTGTTAGGCACTCTTCACATAGTTACCATAGAAACATCCTAACCACAGCCTGACAAACACGATTCTGGTCACGACAACCATGATTTCCCGTAAAGCTGAGAAAATTCTAGTCTGGAAAAAGTTTGTTGTGGTTTGTTATATGTCAGGTTGGGGTAACCCCGTAACCAAGCTACTTTTCAGGGTTGGCCTCTGCACTATTAAGTTCAATCAAGCTAATGGCAAGCAAGCATCATCATCATAATCAGCATCATCTGCATTATCAGCAACATCATGTTTAGTTTCTGGTGTATTTCTCAGCAAACAAGTATCCAGTCATATCAATATATATAGTTACAATAAAGAGGAGAGCTATCACTTAGATCTATATCCTTTAAATGAATATATCAAAACAAAGCAATTCCCTCGCTGACATGGTTTCCCCAAGTGTAGAATACTGCTATCATCCTGTGTTCCGTTGAGTTTGTATGTCAGTCATACACACACACACACAGCACGGACGTACACTACAGCTGAGTGGCAGTGTCGCCAGGTGCACACACACAGTATTGCAGTTATCTCATCACAGTACCGACAGCTCCTAAGTCCAGTCCAACATTTGGCAATCCGCAGCACTCGCTTCAAGCTGTGACGCCATCACTCAAATTTCAATGATGTATATCAAAATTGATTTCGTCTCGAAAGAATTTAGCAGATTCAGCATGGCAGACTTGATCAATCAAAGGCTGAATCGATGGCGTATGAATCTCAAGTAAAGCTTGGCGTCTTTAGTTTGTTGAGAGACCTGCACATGGTCATTACTAGCCTACATGTTGTAAGCCACGTAGATGGGGTCTAATTGGTCGGCTAGGAAGCCATCACGGAGGTGCATACGTTGTTTCTCTCCGCGAGAGTTGATGGGGATGACCCCAGGGTCTACCACCACTACCACGCCCACGATGAGGTAGTGTTCCTCCAGCACGATGTTAGTGACGAGGGGCACCAGGTCCAGAGCCTCGTTCTCATTCCCGTCCAGCTCCACCACCACCACCAGCAGGTTTGTCCACGTGAACACCGCACTGAAACAACAGAACGCTGCACTGAAACAACAGAACGCCGCACTGAAACAACAGAACACTTGTATTTTTCATAAAATATTTGTCAAATACAGTGGAAAATACCATTTACAACCAATCCAGAGCCAGAAATCCCATCTATGCTGTACTGACTTGGGTCCGTCTGGCGGCAAATTCAAATAATTTAATGGTTTATAACCTATACCTACACTACGACCCTTTCATGAGACATAGGCCTGGGTAATCATAGCTGCGTACACTCAACATATTTTCTGTGTATTCCAAATGACGATTCATACTTCATAAATATGTCAAGATTATCATAATTATGTTACCATTCACATATCTTCCGATGAGCTCTCAAAACACTGGTCTCTACATCGATGGGATGATACCGCATTCCGCGGAGAACTATGGTCTCGTCCAATGCACCAACAACAAATATAGCATCATGACGTTCTGAAACACATATCAAATACATCAAACTATTAGATTTTGATAATCACTTCTTTCTGCGAGAATGCTTGGCCAGTCAAAGCATCTGCTTACAAGTCTAAAGTTAAAGCAGGAACTTCTTTTCAGAACAGAGAATAGTACAACGAAATACCATGCATAACAAAAGTAGTATTTGTCAAAGCCAACTATCGTAATTACCTAAATTAACTACTGATTTTTTTTTTTACAACCCTAAATATACGAACATGACCTTTTTTTTTTAAATCTTAATTTTATAATTATTTCGAACACAGTTATCTTTTCAAAGATCAAAGAAAATAGTTTTTTAAATCCTTGAAAAGATAGTAATATCGTTTATTTTTTTTGACACAGGCACACAAATTGTCCCAAAATATTCGAACAACAATCATTCACAATTTTCGTATTTTTCTAATAATTCGAACAGTCCCCAATTATTTGTTTTCCTCCTGTTTGATTGATTAGAGTAATTACGGTACCTCCATCTGACTGCGTGAGTTCAGTCCGCCGGATAAATCCCAGAAATCCAGTACGGGCATGCGACGTCTGGGTGTCGCCCGTGGCTAGGCGCGAGTCAAAGTGGTCTTGGTGGAGGGAATCATCGCCGTATATCGTGAAGTACCCTGTAGCGTTGTGTGGACTGCTCGCCCAGATCTGCAAAGTCACATCAATTGTAAGACACGGAAATATGTTGTTAGTAATGCATGGATGTACTTAGAATGTTGCAAATTTATTGTATTAAACATCTGTGTGCTTACTGCATCGTATTTCTACAGACTTAGATAATAACACCAATCTACCACTACCAATGTACTACCACTGCACCTGGTGATTCAACTAGTAAGTCAAAATGTAAAATCTGATGTAGCATAACAAATTATTCGGCACTTACAATAATTTCCAACTTCAAGATGTATTACAATAAGTGAGTGAGTGAATAAGAGTTAAGTTATAGTTTGATATTGTTAGATATAGAATCTGTGTGACATTTGCCATGTGAGTTCATCAATTAAGCATATACACATACTTCTTATTACAATAAGAGTTAAGTTATAGTTTGATATTGTTAAATATAGAATCTGTGTGACATTTGCCATGTGAGTTCATCAATTAAGCATATAAAAATACTTCATATTACAATAAGAGTCCAGTTATAGTTTAATATTGTTAGATATATAGAATCAAGCATATCAACATACTTCTCCAAGATGAGAGTCTGCACACTGGCCTTTCGTCTCCGGGTTGGCAATTACGACCTTGACCCCAGGCAGCAACTGACAACATCAACATCATAATCTTCATTGTATCTTTTTATCATTTTCACTATATGCTAATCGAGATGCACAGATTAAAGGCTTATGGCTTCACAGCTCCTACCGATGTTGGTCCAAGGGCACACAGGGTGTTAATCATGTTTTTCTTTGCCAAAAGGTTGCTTGATATCATTGGAAAGGTATGTATCTCTTTATTTATGGACATGCATTACTTAATCGATTGAAATTGGGTACCCTTAGTAACGACTACTGTAAATCACGAAATTCATGCGTCACTAATTTAATGCGACCTCTAGATTTTGGACGTAAATGCGACACCAATAAAATGTGAACGGTCATGTCTCCATACATGTTCTTTAGCAGTACTTACATTTAATGCGCAGCAATAAATGCGACAATACGGTGGTCGCATTAATATTCTGCTCGCATTAATTTCATGATTTACAGTAACTATATTGGTGGGTGCGATACAGTCATGGGCACAACATATAGGGGGCGAAATGACATACTCATTAACACATTGTGCATATGAGCTCTGGGACTACCAGAGGAGTGGCCTTTCATGCCTACTGTACCTTTCCCGACTCCATCAGACAGAGACTGTGTGGACTGCCTTTCTCCACCAGCGTCACTCGGTCATTGCGTAGCGCCCTCAGATCTACATAAACAGTGCTGGGTTCGGGACACGACGCACCCTGGACACGGAACATCAGGTTAGTAAACTCTGCTTATACAATATTTACACAATTCATTAAGATTTTATTTTGTTATTTATATATTTTAAACATTTTGAATTAAAGAAAACAATTTTTTTTTTAAACATTTAAAAACTAAAATAACCAAATATAATGATCAATTTTAATAAATGAAAATATAAATATAAAAAATTATAATTAAAAACAATAAAACACTTATTTTTTTATAAAGAATTAAGAATTTGAATTTTGTTCTCTATGGATTGAGTTACTCCACGTGCCTGCAGACCGATTCCCACATTGACCCGGCATCCGAAACTGGTACTGACTGAGCGGGGAGACAACCCTAGACTGGCAAACAGCTTGGTGAAGGATGTGGTCAGCTGTATCCGTGGACGCTCCTCAGCTATCACGCAGCATGCCCGCACACACGTCAGATTTACACCCTTCGCCTGCAACGGTTAACACCATAATAGAATATAACAGACAGGATTCAAACTCTGATGTTTAGCTATGTCAGCCAATGTGCTACCACCAATGTTCAGAAAAGTACTACAGGAACAACTACTCTATTTTGGAAATATTAGAGTGCATCTGAATATCAATCTGAGAGACTTATGATTGGTTTAAGTTTGAATACTGATGCCATAATATTGCAGGTGGGAAGACAAACTATGCAAGTGGGCAGACAAATATTACAGGTGGGCAAACAAATATTACAGGTGGGCAGACAAACTATGCAAGTGGGCAGACAAACTATGCAAGTGGGCAGACAAACCTTGAGAGCAGACGTGGATGTTCCCAAACCTCTGGTGCACAGTTCCATCACTCCATAGGAACAGAATGTGTCCCGTACTGCAAGAAAAAGACAACACATATAGTAAAACTACACTCTTCATTTACACTTTAAATAATTTGAAAATAGATTCTGTGTACACAATATTGTGTTCTTTTCAATGCCTCTTTAAGTGGTGTACATTGTACATCGATCTACGCGTGTATATAACTTTTTTTAAGTATTGTTTTATATATTACATTTTGTCTAATTGTTTTGTAATGTGTTGTTTTATGTGCGAGTGCGATCCCTGTAATGTAAAAAGAATTCCCTTCTGGGCAAAAAAGCATCATCTATCTATCATCTATCTATCATCTATCTATCTATCTATCTATCTATCTATCATCTATCTATCATATATCTATCATATATCTATCATCTATTTATCATCTATCTATCATCTATATCTATCATCTATCTATCATTTACCTTTGTAAACACTGACAGCAGTCAGCCAGACTGCGGGGTTGGTCTCCACCTCCGACGGGGGAATCAGTATAGAGTGGTGGCCCGAGTACACACTGCAACAAGCATCAACATACACTCAGTCTCTACATACCACACAGCAAACCTTACCTGCTTAATAGGAAAACATGTGTACAATAGATAAATCTGAATAAAGAAAAAAGCAATAACAAATATATGTGATGCTGATAAAAAAGATAACTTTAACCAAATAAAAGTGGTAGTACCACTGGTTGATTACAAGGCAACAATACTGTAAGGTGGGTACTAAACATCAAAGCTAAGGTTGCAGCTAATGTCAGCTTACAGTGAGTTGGTTATTGTTTAAGTTGCAGAAGGAAGCTTTTCCCCCATAGTGATGATTTATGTAGTTATTAGGGCATTTCTGGTTGCCTACAGCAGACAGAGGGTTAATACAGAAGAGTCCAGTAGGAGCAGTATATATCACATTCAGGTCACATTTTACACATTGCCTGAGTTTAGACATTATAACGTATACAGACTACAGTGGTTGTACCTGCTAAGACACCAGAGCACCAGCCCGAGGCCGCAGTACGGGTCTAGACACAGAGCCACGTCGCGGGACGGATACAGCTCACACTGCAGCTTCTGAGCGCGACACAGGGCTGTGGCGGCGGCGTGGGACATCTACAACACAGACACGTGCTTCATACAGGCAAGGACCCATAGAATTCAAGCACTTTTCAAGGACTTTTCAAGGACCTACATTCTGTTTTCAAGGACCATAAATACAACCCGTAACCAGCCTTTTAAAAAAAATGTTTTTAATAGAAAATAGACAGTATACTTCCTACCATTTGCAGATAATGTCGTCAAGTTTAGTATTGTAAGCTTCACAAATGTCCGTTTCTAGTCAGCAAGAATTTAAAGTTTTCCAGTAGTTTAGGCTTAGCCTAATCATGTTAATCTGATGAATATTGTCAAGCACTTTCAAAAAAAATAGTGAAAATATGCACTTTTCAAGTCTGTGCTACCATGAGACAGCAGCAGCAATCACACCATGTCATCTACACCCACTCAACCTCAGCTTCCTCATCGTCATACTACACATATTAAATATCATCTTGTTACGTTACTAGGTAACACCTACCTTGACCCCGGCCAGCATCCCAGTGGTGGACACGCTGAAGTCCAGGTAGCAGATCATCTCGGGCGTGGGCGCTCGGTACACGGCAGCTAGCTTCCTCTTGGGCAGGTCGTCCGTGTCCAGCAGCTTGGGCCAAGTCTTGGAGTCCACGATGGCACTGGCCTCCTGCTCAAGCAGATACATGTAGCTTAATGTACTGTACGTATGGACAAGAAATTTTAATTGCATCACAAATTTCTTCCTGCATCAATTAAATATAACAAGCATAGAATATTATTGTCTGATTGTGCTAAGTTCTATTTTTAGGGCAACATATTGATATAGATAGAAACATGTTATGAGCAAGTTGTTGACTGATGAGCAAATCCGTGTTCACAATGAAATTTTGGGGCAGGTAGGGATTGCTTTATCTAATAATGAGCGACAAAGGAGCTCGTCCTTAAAGCTAGGAAATGACTCCATTGTTATCTAGACATACTAACAAAGAATTATTGTGGATATTGTACACTGAATAAAGATAGTGTTACGTGCAGTCTTATTGTTTGTGTTATTCTTAGTACAACTGAAACGGTCGTCTCCCTGTACATATTACTATGAAGGGAGGTAACTCTTGTTTAGAATGATTGTTCCGATAAACCATTTGATTCACTTACCAGTCAGATTTTAACAAAAACGGAAGTTCCCGTTATATCGGGGTCCGACTGTATTATTATTATTATTACTATTATTATTATTCAAGGGAACAGGAGAGTGAGTGAGTGAGTGAGTGAGGTAGTTGGAGTATCAGTTGTCAGAGAGAGAGTGAGTGAGTGAGTGAGGTTGACCATTAACAATGTTCATTACTGACCTTGGTCTTGAGGAGCTTGACAATGAAAGTGTTGGTGAGAATGGCCACAGACTTGCTGACCTCAACTATCATCTTGACGGTGGGCAGGGTAGAGCCCACATTCTGTGGGTGGGGAGGTCGCAGTGTGACAGGAACACACCCTGACAACAACAGAGACACAACTCCATTATACTGGCATAAACGTATTCGGAATTTACAGCTATACATTCATTAATTACCCATGAACAATGTGCATGTCTACGTTCTCTGATGAGTATGTACTGTATGTAAACATTTCTGTTTGCCAACTTTACTTACCAACATAAAGACATCCATAAAACGCAGCTATCAGTTCAATGCCTGAAAAGTAAAAGTTAAAAATTCAACTTTTTTTTCTGGTATTTTTTTTTCTGAACAAGTTGTAAATTGAATGAAACAACCAGGCTGCCTGACTATCATATACTGAGCTCCTCAGGGCTGCCTGACTATCATATACAGTGAGTGAGTGAACATTACACTGGCATACACCTGGCTTGATGAAGAACATGCCCCTAAGTAATGTATGGTAATCTATGCAGGCTTCTGGTAGATAAGAAGTGACACACACCTGCTGGGTAGATGAGTGACACATGGTCACCAGTGTTTAGTCCCCCCTTCTCCATCAGCATACAGCCGATTCTCTCCGCCCGCTTGTGGATCTGAGAGCAGGTGACAGACAGGTGGGCCTGCAACTGTACAAATACATCAGGTGAAGCCACAGGAATGCAGAACATAGTACCAATATAGCAACAAGCAGTGTCCACTATCATGTTATTTATGTGATGGTATTTTCCAGACATCTTCACAGTTTTAGGCCTTACATTTTGCAATGACTTCAAATGACGAATATATCGGCTGGAACTGGAAGTTGTTTTGAAATGAAAACCTACCCGTGAATTGAGCATGGTGAACATGATATGATCTGGTGTAGACTGGGAACGCCACCGTAATATCTCTGTCAGGAACTGATGCTGGAAGCATACAATACAATCAACATGATAATCACCAGCAGGAAAACCATATATGTGTACACACAAACACACTGAAGATGAAACCACACACACACGCATGCACGCACTCACACACACACACACACACTCACCCACACACACATGCACGCACGCACACTCACACACACATACACACACACACTCACCCACACACACACACCTACACTGAAGATGAAAGTCACCGCTATACAGTCTGATGAAGACCTACCTTTTTAGAGGAATCCCCTTCTTCGTCCCCCAGTCCTAGGTCGCGACCCTGTGCCCATGCCATACGGGCACCTTGGACAATGTTTCCAACGTGCACGGCAGATGGGGTGACATCTAGTGAGAAGAAACACCAGTTAGCACCGTCACATGACAACACGTGGCCAACACACAAGAGTCAACAGTAGGATGAGGGCCATAAACATTTTACTTTACTAATAATATTGACAAATACAACAAAACGTTACTTAATTACTATAGTAGTGTCAGAAATAGAATAGAAATTACTTTCGCAAAACAAATATTTAAATTCACTTCTATCGTTGTGAATTCTTCAAATAACAATGTAAAATATGTTAAATATATTGTGTTAATAACTGTTAAATATGTACGGTATGTCTGTTATAAATTGTGTACATTAAGGCGAAGCTCCACGTTAAGAGTAAATGTTGACATTCTTGTGCGAGCTACTGTGGATAGAACTGCAATGGGTATTCCATAAGAGTAGAAAGTCACTGTCTACCCGGTTCTATGGATAGTCAACACTGTGGAAAGTTTCTTGTTACTTTCAAACAGTTATTCACAAGGTGTAGTCCACATACAATTGACTATCGGACAGTGGACTAGCACAAGAAAGGTCGCACGTGGAGCACCACCATCGGTCTTGAAATTAAATAAGATGTACAGAAGTATAATGTACAAACTATATCTTTCATGTTATAATTACACATGGCTTCTCGAGAAATTAACATGCCTTACGTGTGTCTTGCATTGTATGTATTACGTGTTGTTCAGATGGATAATGATTGGATCAACCTTACTTTAAGCTCTGAATACGTGATAGCGGATTGTAATTCAATGCGATATATATATATATATATTAATTAATGTGTTATGTTTCTGGAAGTTGGTCCCAAAATGTAATGGAAATATATGCGTGTTATTTCCA
>JAUTBZ010160044.1:0-11030 GCA_032361785.1 Lepetodrilus galriftensis | reverse complement strand
ATGTTATGAATATCAGGCTTTCAACGCAAGTCATTGTGAAATATACGGGGGCGCTTAACTTTTTGCCAGGTGTATAGTAACTATGCTACCTGAGGCAGAATCTGTTTACCATATATAAGTCCATGGAACAGTATAAGATTTGATTTTCTCTACGAACACAGACGATCTGTATACACATGGGTATGCATGGCCCTATATGTCATGCTTTCTACAGTTTTCGTCAGGTTATCTATCACATTGACACTACCTTTAAACCTGGAATCATATAAAACTCTCAGCGACCTGTTCCTGCTCTGTAATATTTAACACTCCTTGACCAGCTGTTACCACGTCCCCGTAACTCGGCAATCCTTCATCTGGATCACTGTAACCACGTGACCGACTACGGTCGGAATAGTCTCTCCTTGACGGACTGTGTTGCTTGAGGTTTTCATAGTGGTCTCCACTGGACAGATATCCACTCGGAGACCGACCATCGTCCCTAGAGTCATACCCACTGGGGGAATACCTCGAGTCATACCCAGGGCTGCGTCCACCGCTTGCAGGGCTCTTCAGTCCAGTACTTGCAGGACTCTTCAGCATCTTAGAAACGAAAGCTTTGTGTTTTTGTATGGCCGCATCGTGGTCATTAGCTTCTTCATGGTGGAAGGCGTAGTTATCGTGGGCTATCTGTCCCGTCGTCCCACCGTACTTGTCCTCGATGTACTCGTCGTGGTCATGAAGAGCTTTACGCCCATACCCGCGATCTCCACGCTCATTCCTTCTCCCGTATCCGTGGTAACCATTGTACCCGTCGTCCCCGGAATATCCGCTGTCTGCGCCCGCACCCGAGCTCTCCCCCGTAGAATGCGTGGACCGGTCACTGTCTCTATGGTGAACTTGGTCGAAGGGTGTGGCTATTCCTGCACCAGGGGAGGAAAGGTTGTAATAGTCCACAGTTTCACCGGAAGTACTACGTCCATGAGGTTTGTCAACAACTTTAACGGCGGGGTACAAATTAGTCTCAACGTATCCATCTTCAGGGCTGTACTTGTCAATCCTTCTTTGAGGTCGATGAGGCAGAGGTTGCTGTACTGAACCTCCAAATCTTCCATCGTTTATGAATGAGGTCTCTGTCTGAATGACGTCAGAGAAGTCTCTCCGCGGCTTGTCGGGGAACACACCGCCCACTGCTGAGGCCTCCTCTTCCTCCTGCCGTGACTTCCTCGGGCGCTTCTTTCTCCGGAAGCTCTCGTAAAGTCGGCCTGCCTGTGCGTAGCTGTACGTTGAAGGCCTCTCCTCACCAAACTCTTCTAACGGCGTGATCTCGTTCACCGTCCATCCAGGGAGCTCTTCTCTGATTTCGTCTGAAATATGTCCACACAAAAATCATTAAATAAGCAGATATCCATATTTCTGTTGCATTGCAGATATACATTTGCAGTCGTTAACATCTGCTATACCCAATGTTAATATGGTTTACATGTACATGAATTACACATTTGCATCAGTGTGTGTAGGTTTATTTCTTACCTGCAGTAATAGCTGGAAGAGCTCCCTTTAGGACAAGCGCCTTGTCGTTATAGACGGTCTTTATTTCACTAAACTGAATGTCAGCAAAGTCGAACTTTAATTCACTGCACTGAAAACAGAGAAACAACATTGACAAAGTTATATTTGGCAATGACAACTTACCAATTTCAACTCAGCATTGTTCATTTGAAAATTGATGGGTTGGAAAACAAATAGCTTTGGGACTATGTTCCCGAAGCTACGTCGTTAAGTTGTTCATGGAGGAAACTTTGATGATACAGAAAGAGTAAACTCTTCTTCAACGAAGGCTAAACGATGTCGTTACGTATACCATAGCTTCAAGAACATAGACTCCTGGGTCCGTATGCACAGACGTAGTTTAGTTAAACCGTAGTTTAAGGATCATACCGACGGTGGTATAACTCGTGGCTTAAACCTAGTTTAGCCTAAACTGTGGTTGAACTACGTTTGTGCATACGTTCAGACCAAATCGACCAATGTACCCTAAGGTAAGTTTTAACGATTTACAGTAGATATACCGGTATGTGAACACACTACGGAGTATCACAGAAAGCTACGTTGTCGTTGTCTTCTGAGTTCTATGCGTGTGGTGAAACAGAAGATATTTGAACTACACATGCGCATGCATTCTCTGTGCATCTGAAAGGTGTTATTGCAGTAATAAGCGAGTTTTTTGCAGAGCCAGTCTTCCTGCTATGCCCAGAATAATTGCGTATTCGTCATTATGACAGTGACGAAATGGCAATATGACGGCTCATGTTTCGTTCGAAATAACTACTGGTATTTTTCGTTGTGTGTGGATCGTCTTCTGCGTTTTGTAAGGCCATCTTATTAGAGACACTCAAGATACTGATGTCTTCAAATGGCCAAGGTGTTGCTTAATGGGATATTTAATGCGTCTCTACTTATTGAATATGATGAGCCAGTTGTTTTTATTTACTTAAAAATATATATGTGTCACTGAGACTCAGAGCTCAAGCGCACGAGGCAACGTCGGGAAGTAAACATGAGTATAACAAATAGTATTGGATATTATTTGTAATATACATGTACTATTATTTGATATACAGTAATAATATGATACTATACTAGATGTAGTGTTTTAGAAATAGTAGTGCATGTACTATCAGAAATTCAATATAAGCACAATTATTACTTTCAGTTGTAATTACAGGTGTATCCATCCTCGAACTCGGACTATTATGACTACGGACTATGACTACACATAACGTATTTGACAAAGGTTATTTGTAGTCATAATAGCCGGGGCTCGAGGACGAGGTGTATCATGATTTTAATATTCGTAGCTAGTTATGTGACTAATATCCTGGGCTGGAGGGTTTCCCTTAGAATATACAATATGAACTGGCGCTTCTAGCTATAAATGATATACTATGTTCCTCAAAGCTGATGTTATATTGCTCTGCTTGAGACTCAGTGTCTAGTTCTCAGTCTCCTGTGTTAAGGAGCTCATCGTCGACGTCTCACTTCCTCTCCGACTGACTATTAATACATGCGTGTGGTAGCACGCTATTCAAACAGACATAACACGAGTGTGTCTAAGAAGGTGGGAGCACGTTATAAGTCTTCCGTCAATAAACTGATTATATGGATATGTACTCAATGCGTTATGCCTATTTTCTCATTGGCATTATCCTGATAGTGTGGGGGAGGCGTGCTAGAACAATGACACATCCGCCGGGATCCTTAATATAGAAACAATGACTTATTATGACTTTAAAGGCGAGTGTAAAATAGTATAATTGCATATTATCGTAAGCTTTTTAACACTGCCATTAGAGTGTGTTTATTAATAATATGGAATTTGCATGTGAATGTAAGCACATGATAATGTAATCATTATTATAATTACTATGAATACATCTTCGAAATAGAAAATAATGATGCTATTTTAAAGTTAATTAGAAATACAACCCAACATGATTTGTCAGAGAATGCGATGTAAATTACATATTATGTCCACGGTAAAAAATGACATTTCAACCTAAAAATACGTGTTTAGGAAACTAGTTGAACAAAAACACAGTTAATTAGTATGTGACAGTGACAAACTACATTCTTTAGGTTAATAGTTTGTTTAACATTACATTGTGGTATGCAGCAACGTATTGAGATGCTTTCCTCTATTTTTGGCTATACTGTACTGATTCTACACGTTCATTTATTAATAATTCATGTATTAGTCAATTATTGGCATGACGTAGTGCTTAGCGTGATGTTCAGATATAGAAGAGATAATGTAAGTACTAATCCAGTCTACATTACACACGAGAGTGTTGATGCTACTTAGTGTTACGATAGAACAGCTGTACTTTCTATCCATGCATGTGTTTTCTAATTCTACTGTGACATAGGGGTAATAGCCATGGAGAATTATACGTAAATGCTTACTTTTAATTGATAGTTTACGTCTTACGTTGCGTCCTCGACTAAGAATAACCGTATCCGTTTACTGGTAGTTATCTTGACCAAATAAACCATTATATTTGCACTTATGGCAAGATCGTCATATAAATTCAAGAACGTAGATGCAAGGTGATTTCTAGATAGTTTCTAGACGCGGCTGCCAACGGGCTGTCAATGATAACATTTACAGTATAAACACTAATATCTCTAGCCGCCGTGATAGTGAAGTGTAGTGGTCAGTTTGAAGGGCAGAAGATCGTATTGGTCAGCGTGATGGACATAAGGTCGTGCTGGCGTGTTTGGTATACTATACGATGTATATCCCGCACGTCTCACGTTGAAGGATACTCATCAATGCCAAGAATGGCACAAACAAACAACCACAATGAAAACAAACAGTCCTTGAAACAGCTATATTTAATCTAGAGCTATATTATCATTATTATTTGACAAGTGATGGAGTTACGGAAGACTGTACGCCCACCACACAGGATATTATAGGTTAAGGTCTCTGAGACAGACTGTCGTATTGCGCAGCTTCCAGCATTCTATCAAATGCAGGTCGTAAAAGTGCATGCTACAACCCTAGAACTACTGGACCACAGCAAGACACGTTAGGTGTCCTGTTCCATGATCCTTACAGGACACCCGAGGTAAAAGTGTCCTGCCAGGATCCTTACAGGACACCCGAGGTAAAAGTGTCCTGCCAGGATCATGGTAGGATCTTATTAGGATTCTGAAAGAGGACACCTAACTAGTTTTGCTGTGGACGTGCGTTGATAAGACCATGTCAGCATTGCTTCTTCCAAGAAACACTGCCAAGTAACATCTAAACTTAGACTCTTAAATTAATCGATTAATTTGATAATTCTGATTACAAGATTTACTTAATATGCACGCATTTCTGTTTTCAATAAACTCATGAACATGTTTTTCATAGGATGTTGTAGCATCAAACTGTATTTGGTTGGAATGTTGCATTCTAGAGCGCCATATTACCACCGACACAATTGCAAGCAATTGATATTACAGTCTCAGACTTATGTGATTGCTTGGCTGGAACACAAACTTGCTTGAATATCAGATTGGTCTCGTTGTATGGTAGCAGGCCTCGGTGACGCCACTGGTAATTACGACTCGATGCTAATACATGTATTGGTATCTAGCTTTCACGAAGGACACGTTCTCATGTTAATTAAATAGTATTTACGTATGAGTTTCAAAACAAATCTTACAAAATCGGTTAATGCCATTGTTGTGCTTTTACTGCTGTCGGGAGTGGATTCAGAACATCATTTTACAATATTCACAAAATAGATTGAATTATCCTAGGCATATTGTGCTTCTCTGTATGTATACATATCCATGGGTATTCAATGAATGTTTAAATATAAATCACCTTTATGTTAAATGGTATATTATGTCCAATGGCCGAGCAGCACTAATATATATTGCAACATTAAATGTACCACATATTAAGGTTATAGTAGAGGTTAATCCCACACAAAGTTCAATAAACTGACAAATGAGGTCCAACGTAAAAAATAAGATAGTTCTTCTTAAGCGCACCGTATCATTTCCCTTTTTAATGAAAAACGAAAACGAAAACACCAATAACCCTACGGAGAGCGAGTTTGTATGACAAGCTATACTAAACATACTAAATACTAAATCTATAATAATAGCATAATACGAGGAGACTAACAGCATGGCCCTACAGCAATAACTGAAACCCTAATCTAAACTAATCCACAACGTGATATGTTAACTACACTTCCAGCCGTAAGCAGAACACGTCTATATTGCGTACCCATGTGTCGGCAGTAACATTTGAATTGGCATTATTACTTATATCTTGCCTGCAGTGAATGAGCGTAAAGCCAGATCAGAAACCATCATCCATGAGTTGACAATACGTCTATAGCGATACTAATATGCTGTGCAACATTGGGATTGAAATATAGAGAAGCTATCTGAGATTACTCCTCCACTAGTTGTGAGAAGCTTTCATTCGTGATGATGCGGAGGTGTGCTATTGGCGGAATACTTACACTAGAACATGTAGGACGTGACCTTGCAGAATCACAACACGGTCTGTGGAGAACTGAGAATAAAGCCACCAGAACAGAACCTAAATGACAGCGGAAAGCTGATGGCATTTTGACATAACGTGTCTAGCAGGACGGCACCACGACACGAGCTACTTAGAATCATGACACATGGACGTTGGTTTGTCACGAATTATGATACTAGGAAGTGACCTACATAATCTGATGTACGTTGATTCCTGTCATAATTTGCGTGGCCTGTCTAGAATGAGGGTATCAGGATAATCACTGTCTGCCTAATAATGGAACTGGGATAACATTACATTCATGCTTACACCAGTAGCGTATTCAATTCATATGAAATCAATGGTATATACAAGCACACGAGAACCTGTATATTGGCTACACAGAATACTGTGTACGCATGCTGCAATACATGTTTTAGCAATGTGCTATGCC
Source organism: Lepetodrilus galriftensis (assembly GCA_032361785.1). Lineage (NCBI taxonomy): Eukaryota > Metazoa > Mollusca > Gastropoda > Lepetellida > Lepetodrilidae > Lepetodrilus > Lepetodrilus galriftensis. The sequence continues at coordinate 4,563 of JAUTBZ010160044.1, read as the reverse complement.
ATACATATCAGTTGGTCTGTACATAATATTAACAATTTCGTATGGACCGTACATACATGTTATACCAGCGTAGTGTAAGTGCGTGCATCTGGTGTAGTTAATTCAGACCAGAGTTGTAGTTAATTCAAACGTTTGAATCAGAATCATTATTTTATTATTTGCAATATGTTTTAAGCATTTTAGAATACTTCAAAGTCTATGGGCGTATGTAGTATGAATACATTAATTACGATAAGACGCCAGTAATATTAATTTGTTATAATACTGAAACATTGCACATTGAATAGATTAGCGTCAACTGTGATTAATTCAAACATATATTATTTCAAACTGACGAATTATGATGGGGGTTTCAGGGTTATATGAATTAACGCAGCACATATAATTTGGTGCTGACCATTATAGTTAAAACGCATCCCTTCTCCATTTAGCCTAGTGTCGTCAATATTCGTCCCCTCCCTGAAGTTGAACCGTTTATTGCCGTCAAGATTCGTCCCCTCACTGAACAGTTTATTGCCGTCAAGATTCGTCCCCTCACTGAACAGTTTATTGTCGTCAAGATTCGTTCCCTCCCTGAACAGGCTATTTTCGTTAAGATTCGTCCCCTCCCTGAACAGGCTACCGTCGTCACTACTCGTCCCAGGTACTCGTCCCACTTATGGTTAGGGCTGGAACTTTCTGCATGGGTCCCACGTCAGATCTCAGTGACAACTACAATGGTCTGAGAGCAATAGAAAGACAAATAATCATCGTCTCTATTGACGCCATGAATAAAACATGTCCCCCCTATGCCGAGCAAGCTTTCACACCAAGACATTTTGAAGCAATAAAACTAGTTCAGTCACCACGCTGGAATAATTTGCCTCCTCGCTATAAGTGGACATCTCTAACAAGTAGCCTATTGATCTCCTAGACCCGCGCTGTTGTAATACTAATAGTGCTTGACGTATAGCGCATAGAGCGAGCGAACGGCGATTGAGACATACGGAAAACGTGCCTGAACTGGAATCCAATTGGGGAATGATTCCTTTGGCGTCCAACTGGTACATAGATAAACCAGATATGATTTCTTAGCATAAACATACTACATATTGCTGATTAGTGTAAACTGTAAATTAAATAACGTATTTGGAACAATACGTATTTATTCTACTATTATTTTTGATGGCAACACAGCTTCGTTTATTCTGTAAATAACCAGAGTATGACAGGCATAAACAGAAAGTATGATCCAAGTCAGTAATAGAACCACGCACTGGCTCATATCATGAACAACCTCGCATTTCCATAACTGGCCCATGCTATATTATGTATTATCGAATGTCCTATCATTAGCAATTACCGAACAAATCTACACTGTACAGTGTACACGGTATATAATGCATGAATGAATGCATTGTCTTTATTTATACATTCCAATCTATCTATGCTAACAAGTATTCAGGATTTCCTCAAGGGCTAATACTTAGAATGATATTTCAGAAAAAGAGATATAAGAAAAATAGTACATCTTTGTTTTCCCAACTTCAAAATCTTAAACAAGCATCGGAAGTTGATCACCCTAGATTTGCAAAATAAAATAAAATCTGAACATTTCACTGATAGCCGACTCAGATAAACGGATCAAGATAGAATACGTTCCTATGCAAAATATAAACCTGACATGGTTTTAAGAGACCATACATATTATCCACTCAATATAATCATTTTGAAAATGTTCTACTAATGCAAGCCTTGGAACATCTTAATTACTGGGCTCAATCTAGCGACTTGTCCAGGTAATGGTTGCATTACACCAATAAATGAATTGTATGCGAACCTGAAACTCTAGTTCAATATTCTAATATACATTTCTTGTTTTTCAGTTCTCTCCCTTGCTGCTAGCGTTTTGACCTTGACCCTCATCGCTTACGACAGATTCTTCGGGATAGTGTTTGCAATGAAGGCGCATATGTCGGAACGAAAGGCAAAGACATCTATAATAGTGGTGTGGTTGTGTTCGGTTATAGTAGGTTCCCCAGTGCTCGTGTTCCGGATATTAAAGAAACGTCAGTGGAAAGACCATTTGGAACAGTGGTGTGATGACGACTGGCCGGTGGAGAGTATCTATAACCCTGCCACCAATATGACCACTGTTGAGATGCCGTGGAGGACAGCTTACTACACCGGGGTCACGGTCGTCTTGTTCTTTCTGCCAATGGTGGTCATGACGGTGGCATACGCTGTCATCATCTGGACTCTGAAAACACAAACAGCGCCGGGTGAGAATGTACCGAGGAACAATTCTGGTCAGAATAAAGCCAGGAAAAAGGTAACTAACTATTCACTGCTTGTGCAGAATGCAACAATAGCTACCTGTTGGCTGGTTTTTGTTGCATCTTCGCATGGTATAGCAGTTTTCGTTTCGAGGTAGCTGCTTTTGTCATTAACACACTAAAACACGTCCTATGGCATTAAGCATCATGAATGCGAGTTCGAATGGCAAAACAAAATAAATACATAAAATATGTACAACTCGGTTCTTTCCATTGGATACCATTGCAGTGAAATAGCAGCACTAAATATTCTGCAACTTGGTCCTGTATGGAAGTAGATGCAAGGTATTAATGACCTTCATGTATACGCACCTGCAGTATTGTTTATGGACAGTATCAATTCACCAATACTTCTTGACGCTATATGGACATTTAGTAGCCTACCGAGACGCTCAAGCTTGAAGCTGCCAGTGATATGTATGGTCGGCGATCCTGTCAGAACTGCTGAATGAGATTAGTAGATTATAATGCCAGACACAAACAACGGCTTCAGCGATATCCCAATTAAACAGCAATGCATTGATCTAATCTAGTCCTGAGGATAATTACCATGAACTGGCCCTAAGACATTCTGGCATTATTAGGCATTCATTCACCACTGGCATTTAGTCATTAAGACGGTATGTAGTACTAGTAGTCAAACACTCTGCTATTGGCATATTTCGGCAAATGTTTCAGCCATCCATTAACTATTGCTATATATACACCCATACATGATCAATAACAACAAACAATAACAACAATAGGATGTAAATCAATCCTTTATCAGTAATATACATTAATCTACTTACTGTGTTCGAAATCGTCATACATATTGTTATTTATTTTCGTATGCAGAAATGTGTAGTAGATACATTGCTTATTATGCTGAAAAAGTAAAACCTTTGAATAAATGTATAATTCCACCTATCTATAATTCAAACTTCTCCAACCTCAGGTCTGTTTTTAACGAAATAGACACGGAGTCAATTGAAGCTTACGTTATTACACGGCGTACGTCTTCATTTTGGCTAATTCGTGTAAATGGAAAATGGATTTCCAAGATGCATGTTCCGTGTTTTTCTCTCCGCGCCTGGAAGTCTCCTGCGTGTATTCCCCACCCACCAGTCAACCGTTACTGAGGTTACTCCGGACCTTTCTGTCTCTGACTAGTAATTACAGCATAACGACACAGTGTAAAGGCTATAGCGTCTCTAACTAACAGTTTCTTCCCGTAGGACTTCTCATGTTTGACTTGATTTATTTGTATCTGTGTTATGTATATGAGGGAAAACATGGAATACGGCAAAGAAGGTCCTGCGTCACGGATGCTATGTGATACATATATAATACTGTTATTTTCTAACACAGGCCTAATATGTATTTAGCATTTATTAACATCATGATCAGCGATATACTGAAATCAGCAGTTTACTTTACTTTAGTTTTTGTTTGCATCTTTGTACATGCTGACATGTCCAGTTGCATCATTGTATATATTAATGTTGGGAATTTGTTATTGGTTTATTATTGTCATACCCATCATTCAACGACCATATAATATAATCAATTTATATAGTATTTTTGTTATTGCTACTTTACGATGCAGAATGTGATACCGACGAATATACATTCATAACACCTGCTAGATCATACATGTATCTGTGCCAACTATGCTTGGAAGGAATCCGTGTCTTGACGCTTGTCGTATTACTGTAATAATGCTCATGTAGGACAAATACGAATAGCTATCAGCAGAGACGCCACTGTGCTGGAGTAGTCGTATATTTAATAGAAACAACCCTCTCAGAATGTTTCCCATTTATTGAAGATGAAGGAAAGGATAGTGATACTATTATTACTTGATTCTGGTAATTTCGTGTGCGTGTATATTTGATCATTGAAAGTTGTAGTTAAAAAGTAGATGTGTCCATTACATATAGTAAATAAGTTCATCCGCAACGCATTATGATGTTAATATAAATAAAGGATATTGTATTTGTCGTAATCTAGGTTATCTTTTACGTTAACAAAGTTTACATGTCTAGTGCATATATCGTGATTCCAATACCATATTAATTAGTTAATGAAGTATAAATCCATTTTGAAAGCAAATTGATCACCTCCAATCAACATCGTTTCAATCACTAAACCTTTTTTTCTGTCATTATATACTCGGTGACGTGCACATTTAATGTTTCGGAAAATTCATAAAAAACAACAACCCAATAAACCAAAACAACAACGAACAAACACCTATGTTAGATTA
>JAUTBZ010160033.1:0-11031 GCA_032361785.1 Lepetodrilus galriftensis | reverse complement strand
TCTCGTATCTACCAAGAGACCATCTCGTATCTACCAAGAGACCATATAGTATCTACCAAGAGACAATTTCGTATATACCAAGACCTACCAAGAGAACTCGTAACCACCAAGAGACCACATTGTCCTCGTATCCATCTTGCTCGTTGATCACGTGCTATAAGAGCAACAAGATAACATGCTTGGACGGGTACAACACTCCAGAGTATAATAAGACAGAATTTCTGCCATGTTAGCTGATTGTCCAATTCTGGGATCTCATAATTATGCTGGATAGTTTCTTCAGATACATGAAGGTACTCGACTAAACGTTGGCATACGTCTTGTATGAAGACAACTGTGGTATATATGGTACAAGTTATCTATAATAGGAACACGTTCGACTATTCAAAACTATATTAACTGCCTGAAGAGGTCAGCCATGTGAAAGGATGTGTTTATTTAAGACATACAATAGTTTAATGTACATAGATGTTATACTTATCTAAGTATTCAGAACTGTCACTATGGCCATGCTATCTGTTCCCCAGTTGGCATCCAAGGCAGATATGGATTACTAGTCTAGTATCTCGACAGAAAGCTAATGTCTTTGACATTAAACCTCATAGCCATGTACTGACATTGTATCAATACAATAGGTTACGCTGCGTATCCCCGGCAGAGGGTTCCCTGTCACAATATTTTAAGAACGCTTCCATCGATATGTATGTGAATATCGGGCCAGCATTGCCGTCAAATACGGTATTGTCTCCAGAAATAGAGTGGCCCTCTGTTATAGGCCCTACTAGTATTATATTTAGTTACCGTAATGGTATGTTCAACGCACGTGGAGACCCAATCTTCATAACCAGCTATCATTATCATTGTGTCCACCTTGGATAGGAATTGAACTGATAAGTGAACAGAAAACTTGGATACATAAATGGAAAAACTAAATGATGGATACATGACTAAATGTAGAATCCAACTGAATACTAGTGTTTGAATAGTGTTGTTTTCAATGGAATAAGTCCTTGCCGCTAAAATACATTAATTCTATGTTTTGCATACTAGTATACTAGTATTCCATTTGCAATACGATTCCTTTCATTGACACTGTTGGTTCTATGACAGGATCAACGATGCAATGACAGGATTGTTGGATGCATAATTTGAAGGCTCACTGAAAGACATGAGTGCGGCTTGGCATCATCTGAATACATCAATCATTAGTACAGATACTCTGAATACATCAATCATTAGTACAGTCTCTGTACAAGACCCTATAATAGATCATTGTTGTAGATTACATTCAAAAAGATCCCTTCTTGCCTCCAGATTGTCTGATTGATCCTGTTTGTCTGAAAATCTAACGCCATTTAACTAGATGTGTTTAATTACTCCTCACGTTTTAATTTATCCTGATTAAGTAGCGAGACTGGCCGGGATCGTCCTAAATACGTTAAGGATGTCTGTGTGAAGACGTGTCTGTGTTAGAGCAGGTGACAGCTCATGGGATGACTGCTCAATCCGCCGTCTTTGAGTTCACTTCATAGCCAATATCATTTCATGAAATATTTACAAATTAGTGTCTAGGATAATTAAATTTCACAGCAATCCACCCTAAACACGATTCACCTAATTACTGTTCGCCCCAACCATGCTGTAGCCCGGGGCTTTATGACGCTTTAATTATACATCGTCATCTCCCCCACCCAACCACACCCGTCCCACTTAATTAACTGCACAGGCTCGTAAAATTAGACTTTTTTGTCTTAAATATTTTACTAGATTTTGATAAGTTAATACCAAATCAGTTTCATCAGCAGAAATCAATAAGATGAAGCGCTCAGTTGGCGTGATTGGGAGGGTTTACCATGACCCCGACCCTCAGGGGTGTCACTTGCCCGGGGCTCAGTGGGGGCACGGGGTGGGGTGGTGGTGAGGGGGATACAGGACGTAGAGAAGTTGATGAGGGGGAGGGGCGGGGCGGGGTCTAGTCTCATGGGAGATTGGGTGAATATATTAATGAACGAAACAGTCCTATGACACGAAGTACATTTAGTGCAATGTTGTTTTGGATATGTTCTCTGTTCAATAATAATATTGGTCTATCTTCTCGTGAAAAACTAAACAACAAATCATTATAAGTTAGTTAAAGCTATTTTAGAGGCATGTTATATATTGCGCGTCAAGTGAATATTAATCAAATGGAACCTTTAGAATATGGCGCCTATGCCAAGGAACATTAATTATAGAGTTGTTACAACTACACTGTACTTCCATTGTTCAGTTCATACAATTAAATTATATCTAGCTACTGTGGACGAAAATAACTTGATATCTTTCTTATTGGGTCGTATATGAATATACCGTGATGAAACTATTCCAGGTCATAGTTTAGTCATCGAACATTCTTTACCTACCGGTACAGCGAGTGTCTACTACCCGACAGCGAGTGTCTACTACCCGACAACGAGCGTCTACTACAGTATTTACCACATTCCACAGACGGTACTGTACTGTAGAGTAGTAGACACTCGCTGTAGTGTAGTAGACATTTACTGCAGTGTAGTAGACATTCACTGCAGTGTAGTAGACATTCACCGTAGGTAGAGCATGGCCATCGAAGCACTAAGAGGTTTCACATGGGAATCCCCTACACTGGGATGTCTATTACACCATGTTTTGTTTCTGACCAATCAGAGATAATAGTAGCTAAACGCATATTGGTGTACATCAAGTGTTAAACGTCGCGGATCACAGATGCCGTTGAAATGGCAGAAACCGCTACATCAATGAAGCAAACGCATTCAAACAAGTCGGTCTTGCTAATGTTATATCAATTGCTGTTCATTGGTGTGTGATAGCGACTTGTAATGCGCTGACTACAATGAGGGAGATACACGGCGGAACGTGAGAGGTGGTGAGGGGTGAGGCGGCGCCGGATGTTTCCTTGTTATTGACCCCACTTATTAACACGAGCATCTTATTGTTTTCTGAGTACACGAGATCGATAAACTTAATCATTGCCACAAGCCTGTTTAACGATCCAACGTTCCCATTTGACATTATTGAGTACGTCAATGTGTCAATGTGTCAAGAAATCGATGACAAAAAACTTAGCGACTTTTACTGGCTGACAAAAAACTCTCCAGCAAAACAACGCTGATGCATTGTGTACCTGACGTAGACTAATAGTACGTGGTAGACTCTAATAGTTCGTGGTAGACTCTAATAGTACGTGGTAGACTCTACTATAATAGTACGTGGTAGACTCTAATAGTACGTGGTAGACTCTAATAGTACGTGGTAGACTCTAATTCTAATAGTACGTGGTAGACTCTAATAGTACGTAGTAGACTCTAATACTGCTCATATAAATGCATGAGAACTGTACACATGCTTGCATCAGTAATATCACAACAAACATGATAATCTAAATGTCAATGTTTATATAAATTTGATTTGATTTATTAAGCACCATGGTAATAGTTGCACCATTTCAATGTGTGTACAGTGTACATGTATATAAAAAATTGTAAATTTTACAAAATATAAATTACAATAATAAATGAAGAAATACAAAATAAATTACTCCATAAATTGGTATAAAATTGGTAGATTAAATACGAAAAGATATATAATAAATATTTGAGACAATACGGGTAGTTTCAATACCACTGGCCTGTATTGTTCACTATTCCCACTCGGAATGCCATCTCCACACATACATATACTGTATAGTTAAATAACAAACTCGTCCATTCTTGACGCAATGACGTCCATCAAGCTGATCACAATCGTACTAGAAAATGCTTACGATAATGTCACATGTCTGGTCACTTAGTGTCGCATAATGCATGTATAGTCACACTACATGAGCGGGAATCCAGACATTACATGGAAGTTAGTCTGAGGTTCGTATCTCAGGAGTCGTCAGGTTGTATTCTCCAATTCCGCGTAATAAAAGTACTCAAGAAGGCGACGTCAAGACTCCATGTTAACTTATGCAGTCATTTCATCTCTCGAGTCTCGAGGCCATTAAATATCATAGTTGTTTATAAGACATATCAGGTAGTTGTATAACGACTATTGTCACATTCCCGTGTAGGACGAACCGTCACTGTCGCGGCAGTCCTGATAGCAGTCGTATGTAAAAGAGTCCGAGGGGTGCGTCAATGTTCCCGGGGGGTGCGTCAATTGTTCCGAGGGGTAGAACACATTTCCGGGACTAGACGGAATCACAGAAAGAACGTGGGGGGGCCACCCTGAGTGGAGACTAGTCACGTGAGGCGGAGAGTCGGCGAGACCGGGGGACACTATGGGGTCTGCTTGACTGAAGGCTTCACATTTGACTTGAGTCAGTCGCATGTATTCTGAGGCGATCTGTTTCCTCAACTCATGTGGAATATTGGTAGAGTTCAAGTCGGCACTTTTACATCCGGGTTTCTCGACAATTTTTAGAGTCTCCGTCAACGCGAATATGTAGTTGTGGGCCAGGCGAAGAGTTTCAATTTTTGTCAATTTGGCATCATCCGGGAACGTAGGTAAAGTTTTCCTCAGCGACTCCAGGGCAGTGTTGAGGTTATGCATCCGTGACCTCTCCCTGTCGTTGGCCTTGTTGCGGCGATGTTTCTGTAACTTTATCACAACTCCGGGACTTCTGTTTCTGGCCCGAGACTTACTGTAGCGCTTCTTCTTCTTAGGAGAATCCTGAGTTACCTGCCCGTCAGGGGGCGGTGGGTCTCGAGAGGAAACCTCTGAGGTGGTCAGACTGTTTTCTGAGACTTCTGAGAAGAACTCTGTGACGGAGAAACTGTCCTGGGTGGAGCCCGAGTCGCCCGTGTCCATGGCATCAGGTGATGGCAATAAGCGCACATTATCTTCCGCGCTGTCAGAATCCTCTCTCTCGCAACTTGTCACACTCATAGCTAACTATACCAGGCTAACTCCTGGGCTATCTACTTCAGACAAACACGGTGCTTAAGTTATTATTTCCTTCCTATCTTTATTTATACTGTTCTCTTCACCCAGTGAGTCCAGGTTTTCATTCACTTGTCTGCACAATAGCGCCGCTTCCTCGTTAACTCATTGATCTCCCCAACCAATGCCAGACCAGCGTTAACCCAGTCTTACTGCGCATGCTCGCTACCGGCTCTTGGGGGCCCCGTTTATCTTGATTGGAACAAAACTACGTTATAGGGACCCCGATATACTTTACCGCTGTCTTCGTCAAAGTAAAAAAACAACTACCTTCTTTTCAGAATTATCATTGAAATTAGTCCAGACCACTCTGTATAGCGGTAAACAGGCGTGGTGCTGTGAGATAACAGTTTCTCCTGCTCAGCCAGGCGCTAAGTTTAATCTACTGCTCCGAGGTGTCGCTGTTAGATACTGTTATACGGCAGGTGCGCGGTCACCACTACGCTCACCTTTCAGAGCGTTCCCTGCATGTGTGTCTGTGTACACATTGAGCGCTGACATGCTTTTGTACCAGGGTAGGAAGAGTCATTTATTTACATTATGTTCCTTTACACGGCTGTACAGACATACGACGTTCAGTTAAATCGCGAGACTAATGCCTAGTAATATTGCCACTGGTTTAGCTGGTTTACTCGTAGGTTTACAAAAAGGAAGAAATGTGAATTTTGGTGTCGATTTCACTGAGGTACGTCTACTCCTTGCATCGTTGTCTTCTCAGTGTGATGTGCAGGAGCTATGCTCTACTGCACATACACACACATACACATAAAAACACACATACACACTAGATCAGACTGCACTTTGCTCACTAGAAAGGAATATATGTGCACAAGATGCACCATAATTATTATTTAACTTTATGTATTATTTAGCTCTCTGAAAACATACAGAAAGGCACAGTTTACGGTAATTTATTTCGGCGTGGGTGTGTATCAATTATAATTTATATTTTCAATGTGATTAAACGTGAAATTAATATTGAAAATTAAAAGCGATCCCAGCTATCGAATTCAACAAAGCATTTACAATAATTCATGCGTTTGTTGTTTTGATAGCAAACATTCATGGCGCTCTCATGGCGTTTGGGTCTTGTACGGTGGATATTCCTGTTTACATCATTGTTTTGTCTAGATTAGTATTACTATAGAGAAGAGTAGTAAACACGCAGCATGCAGAAGGTGGTATTGATTATGTTGAGCTGTCAGAGTATTTGACTATGTAATAAGCAGAACCTCATCACGACTAGAGACCGCATCTGGTCGTGTTCTTTCTAACAAAGAACTAACTCAAATGTATTTTTTTTCTATTATATGTTTAATATAGTTATCCTGATTTAAAGAAACATGCTTCAACGTGAAATGTAGACTACTAATTGAAGTGCATCTCAATTTGACGATGCGAAAGATAAAAAAGTGCGCGCGCTTTGGTAGCCTGACTAGAACATAATGGAGCTCGGTGGTGAGCAGCTCTTAGCGGCATTGTGTACACAATATGCGCATGCGTCAGATCTGGAAAGAGCGCGCGATTTCAAACTTCCCAAAACTTTCCTTGGGCGATGGTGCAATGGGTAAATCAGCGTTTGCGCTGCAGTTTTGGTAATTATAGCGACGTATTGCGTGGTGCGCCTCCCCAGTCTGGCTTCTCCTCATAGTCAGGACCAGTTAAGTACTTGTATTGACTTTCTGCCTGATTTCAGCGTCTGCCACTCAGCACTTTCCCCAAAACAAACGTGGCGCTGAGCGCTGGTACCTGAATATAATACCCCACCTGGTAGTTTCAATTTTCTCAGGCACTAATAAACACCCCCCTTTCATGTCTATTAAATTCTATACTTAATTGGCGATACTTTGGCTGCATTAATCATTGATTTGGCGGAGGGTGGCTGCAGTGAGGGTTCACCTGTCCCCAGATATTCTGCTGTATTGTTCACTGAGCGCGTGCTCCACACAAAATTACTGCACGACGATAATTTTACCATGGTGGCTGCAAGCAATGTTAGCTGCTTATTTACAATTCATCGAGTAACTGTCTGTGATAAAAATCAAGCAGTTAGTTTTTCTAACGAGCCTCACGTGCACTGCATAATAGTGGCCGTTCTGGGGCCTCATGCGAGCGCGCTGAAGTTGCTTGTAGAAGTCGCTTGCTGCATGTTGGAGGGTGTGGACCTCAGCACTTCCTGCTGTCTGGAAGTGTTTGCATTGGGAAGATAGCCTTCCATCTGCCCACCGTCTCTCAGAGACCTCGGTCCACACACGGCTCCACTCTCCCAAACACAAAGGCGAAAGGAAATGTAGGCAATGTGTGTGAGGGCCACGTGACTGTGCCATACGACTTGTTCTCTCCTTCTGTAGAACTGGAGACAAAGTGTGTTACAGAAGCACAGGGACACAGCGTGTGATCTCACGACCGTCTGCAACTGTTCCCGATTCGGCAGGTCCATATGTCGGAGTGGAACTCGCTCATAGACGTATTCACGTCTCGTGTAGAAGGAAATTAATTGAAATTAAGTGTGGCTCAATGAAAATTAGGCAAGAACCCTTTTGCACCCTTGTCGCTCAAAGGTGACACCATGTAGTCCTATATAATCTACTCCCAATCAGTCTGCAGCTAAAAGAGAAATATGGATTTAATCGTAACGGTCCTTTCCTTGTTCGCCACTCTCTCGTCAGGGTAATGAAAGGGAGAGACTTCCACCCGAGGTCGTGACGAGATTTGCATAGCCATGTATCAAAAGCCACTTATGTGCATCTTTATGGCAACTCTTGCCTAGAGAAGGTTCGACGTCCTCTGTATAATGCCCCTGCTTTATACGCCACATGTGAGAATAATGTGCAATGAATCTGCAGAAACAGCACTTGAAGAAACTGCAGAAGCTTCCTTACAAAAGCACGAGATCGTGTTCATTGATTGTTTTCAGTCTGGGTGTTGGTGCCATGTCCTTCAGACAGTATTTAAGTCGTGGACGTCAACAGAGGACTAGATACCTCACCTCGACACAGTGTTCCCACGACGCCAGCAGCAAGCAACAAGTGGAGCCACTAACGAGAAGCTTCTCTAGACCTACTCTGACCCTCACTGACCTCTATCGTCTTATTGAGCAGAAGATACACATACACAACTACACATAGATCTGTCCAATGGTAAACCATGTATTAAGTCGAGTATTCTCTTGTCCAAGTGTCCCACGTTGTTGTTACAACCCGTATTGCCATTAAACGTCGGCTTCCCAGGCTTGGAGGTTAAGAAAACTATATACCTTTGATCTGGCCACAAATTGGTCAGTGTGCTTATCATAGTAGCCTGGCCTCGTCCAATAGTAGCCTGGCCTCGTCCAATAGTAGCCTGGCCTCGTCCAATAGTAGCCTGGCCTCGTCCAATAGTAGCAAGCCTCGTAGGCGATGATTACATGTTCAATATTGACCAGCAAGAGTAGTTTACCGAGCTATCTGGATGTTGTACACTGGACAGATCTCTATCTGGATTGTGTACACTGGATAGATCTCTATCTGAATGTTGCACACTGGACAGATCTCTATCTGAATGTTGGACACTGGACAGATCTCTATCTGAATGTTGGACACTGGACAGATCTCTATCTGAATGTTGGACATTGAAAAGATCTCTATCTGAATGTTGGACACTGGACAGATCTCTATCTGAATGTTGGACACTGGACAGATCTAGACAGTAAACTGGGACCACAGGTGACAGTCCAATTGAAGGTCCTCAATGTTCAGAGTCCAAGCCAAAGCCACAGGGAAAGGTGCGACATCATTGTATACGATTTGAAGTTACCTTCTAGATATGTGGACCGGAAGTCTGCTGTCTTACAGTTCAATTCTCATCACTGGTTCGTCAGGACCATAAGTTACCCGGATGTGCAATATGCGCTATTGGCGTTCAGAATGCCTTGATGAAAACCAGTCGTAGCCTAACTGTAGCAGTCGTTCCCTTCTGTCTAATGCCATTCAACACATGTTACACAAGAAGCATTATACAATAAATCAAATAGCCATGCATGAATTATTATACACATTTCGTAGGACATTAATTCATGAGGAATAAGTTTGAGGAATGTTACTTTGGGCATTAAGTCAGGACAGGTCTTCGTAACGAATGTAAGCATAGCATGAAGTCAGAACATAAGATATGTTACATCAGCATTAAGTCAGGACATAATGAATGTTGCCTTAGCTTGAAGACAGGACATAATGAATGTTGCCTTAGCTTGAAGACAGGACATAAGGAATGTTGCCTTAGCTTGAAGACAGGACATAAGGAATGTTGCCTTAGCTTGAAGACAGGCTATAAGGAATGTTGCCTTAGCTTGAAGACAGGACATAAGGAATGTTGCCTTAGCTTGAAGACAGGACATAAGGAATGCTACCTCAGCATTAACAGAGGACGTCCTCGCGGGTTATCTCTAGTATTCTTCCCACACCTCTTTGTTTGTTTATCTTACTACTGTGGTCAATTCACAGCATATTAATATGTCAAGAATTGTTTTCCGAAAGTCTGCCGCGCGTGTGAAGAGGTCAGTTAGCGGTGGCTTCAATGTCAAATTGTATAGAAATCCTTTCACGCCGCAGAAAACAACTTTCACGGTTTAGGCGACAAAGTATAATAAGGTTAAGGGATTAGAACATGTATGCATTAAGCTTGCTAATAATCAAATTATATCTGCCATAGTCTAATGGCCAGCACAGCGAGGGGACACACACCCGGACATTGTGGCCGGACAAAGGCGCGGGGATGACCGGACAGGATGACATGCTGCATGCACGGGTATCCTCTGACCACGGGTCGGATCTGTGTGCTGGCACTGTCCGCTGTGCTAACGTCACTGGTGCAGACACGCCGATATATTGTGAGGTCGTGGGAGGGACGCGCCTGTGTCTGACTTATGTGGACAGCGGAGCAGTGGTGTCCTGTGTGTGTAATGGCGGCGTGCACGTGCAGACTGGGCCATCAGTTAGTGTGATGATCACAGACACGTGTCGCTATCGTCAGACCTAGTGTCCGGGTATACCACGTGTCCTTATTGGATATCTCACAAGTACTTGATTCCATATTGCACATATTTTAACAATACGCTTATGAATATTCGTTGTCGTTGTTTCTGTGATCTCATTCAACACTATATCATGAATAACAAATTAGCAGTAGCCATACCAAATACGTGAGATAGCCAGGTACTGCTAGCGTGACATGCAGCTGGTTTGGTCAGCCATGTGAGCGGTTGTCATCTTTCTCTACGATATATCGCCCTAGACACTATGGTGTTGCTATCTTTGGCCAAGACCGCCATATTCGAAACGATACTGGATAGTGTCCTAATTAATAAATCTGTGATCAATCCATATCTAATAGGTATGTTCATCACGATACCGACGATATTCTCTGACAAATACCAATATGTCGTCTACCAGCTGTCTACTATCTATATGTACAACCATTGGTACTGTGCGGTTTTCCAACGTTATACTTGCTGGTGAATTCAAAATGAACCTATACTGTATAATTGTCGTACCAGATTTGCGAGATGCGCTCCATCATAGCAAACGTATATCTAAGTGCATACATTGTGGTATCATTTTAGCACAGGTTCAGTAAATAATGGTCGTTCTTCTGGAAGGACATGCTAGGCAAGATATGTTACAAGAACATGGTATCCTTTCAAGAAGCTCTCTTATCCACTAAGATACCATAGCGCTCTCTTTGCCGATAGCTAATACACTGCAAAGTGAGTGCTATGCTCTCTTAGCGAATACGAGAGCTTTGTCAGAGGATAACCAGGATTGGTTAAATGCTCTTTGATAGAATTGTTGATCTATGGCTCGACATAGCAAAAGACAGATATTTGCGACATTTCTGAAGTGTTTTTGTCCAGATATGACTTCAGGGATAGCAGAGTGGTAGACGTTGCTAAAAAAAAACAAGTTAAATAAATTTATACTGAAAAGAAACACCCATTTCATCCAAATATTAGTCATACCAGCCAAATAATGTATACGTGTGGTCAAGCATCAAGGTTAGACCAGTTCTACATGCTGAGCCGTCGCTCGAGTT
>JAUTBZ010160022.1:0-11033 GCA_032361785.1 Lepetodrilus galriftensis | reverse complement strand
CACTACCAAGGCTTCCCTCAGGTTGTTCAGGTCAATCTTGTCTTTCAGATACGTGGGCAAGCTCATACAATTTAACTGTCTCCTGGTCGAGCAATGAAGACCAGCCCACAAACTTCCACGAGACGTGCGAGGCGTTCATAGCATCGGCGTCTCTAGGGCCGTGCGTCCTGGTAATTGACGGCATCGATGAGTTGGGAGCCTGTGACAGCTACAACTCGCAGGAGGTAATCTTAATCTACAGCAGCTTGTTCAAATTCAAGTACATGTATCAGGGATGGAAACTTACCGTAAAATCTTACTAGACCGAATAGTGATACAAATAACAAATGTTTACAAACAAAATACATGAATTCCTACTAGCCGTTATAAGGATACCATTGGGAGAAATGGCCCTGGTTAGCGGGCGAGTGTTAATTTCCATCCCCGATGTATGTATGTGTATTTTAAAATAATATATATTCCATTGTGTAACTATAAGAAAGTTATCAATGGTAAGAAAGACATAAAAGAGAACTGTCTTTGATTAAAGTGAAAATATGGTGAAAATTAGATTTGTACTTACATTGATGAAGACTAACCCAGCCCAACTTCTCCAATATATTTTGAAATGGAAGAGTTGTCCCCCCTTATTCTCCCAATGACACTTATGCAGTGTTTGCTTGTTTCTATGATTGTTTTTGCAATGATCATTTGTAGTTATTAAACTTTTAGATTGATTCATGCTTCATAGCTTATATATGATGATAATGGTGTCTTTGTTGATGATTTTACAGATAATTATTAACAATAGAATACATTTCTTTTGAAAACTTAGAAGTTTTTTCAAATTATTAATTGCTAAGATTATGATGACTTTAAATTCCCAGAGTATCACAAGATCATAATAGTATTTTAGTGTGGGTCTTTTCATATTATTATTATTATTCACGTCACATTCTTTATTTTTCAGGTAAAGGAGTTCCAATGGTTACCACAATTTCTCCCGCCCCAGTGCCGCATCATCGTGACGACAAACAAGGCCGACCTGACGTTCCGCAGTCTGTGCAAGAGGTCGGACGTGCAGCTGATCTCGCTGCCGGGCATCACGTCGGAGCCGCACAAGAAGCACTTCCTTCACGACTACATGCAGCAGCAGATCCACCACATGACCAAGACCTGTCTGAACCAGATCATGGACATCCGTCTCACCTCACGACCCCTCTTCCTCAGCGTGCTGGCCTCTGAGATGAAGTGCTTCCACGTGTACATGAGACTGGAAGACTTCATTGAGGACAACATGGAGGTGGGCTCGGTGCGGGAGTTCTGGAACAAGGCCATCGAGCGGTGGACTCGCGACTACAGCTGGCATCTGGACACGGCGTACTCGGACGACGAGGAGAAATGCGACAATGGTAAGAAATTATGTCATTAATTAACCCTCTCCTTTCTGGATTAGGTACAGGCACTGATATCTAGGGCAGCTAAGGTTGATTCTAGCATGGAGAGAGTTAATATGTCATTTTGTAATTCCAATCTTTTCTTTTGTTTTTGTTTTACTGCTTATACTCAGATGACGACGAGAAAAGGGAAGATGATAAGAAATGTCATTAACCCTCCCTTCTGGATTAGGTACAGGCACGGCTCTCTAGGGCAGCTAAGGTTGCCTCCAGCATGGAGAGAGTTAATGTCATATTTCAATTCAACTTTTATTTTAATCTTTTTTTTTTGTTCATGCATATTTTACAGTGTTAGAAATTCAGAAAATAACAAGGCGGTCATTTTCCATAGGCACAATGTTAATGGTGGTCAAATCTGTAATTTTCAGGGGGTCGCACATATACATGCAGATTTTCAAATGATCACCGGATCGGCTTCTATTTCAAACAGTTTTATTTACAATGAAAAGGGTTTGCTCTTACTTTGTTTTGTTTATTGAATCCTTCCTATATTTACCATTTCATTTGCAACCATATTTTGTATTTTAATTTGTTTGTCTCTAATTATATGAACAATGATCATTTGTAATTTTCCTATTTTCCTAATAATTTGAACACCTACAAATTTAATTATTTACGGTATTCATTCAACTCTTTGTGCTTCGAGTCATCATGCGCTTTATAAATGGACTATTTATTTATTTATTATTTATTATTCATCGTCTACCACGTGGGTGTGTTTCAGACCACTATGGCTGGGTGTGTGACACCCTGTGTCTGCTGGCGCTGTCGAGGAACGGCCTGTCACAGCTGGAGATGATGCAGCTGCTGAAGAACATGGGCTACACGGGTAACCTGGAGGTCACGCAGTACGACTGGCTGCAGTTCCAATCCTGTCTCGGCTGCGCGGTGTACAGCAAGGCGGACGGCCTCATCGACTTCTCTCACAGGCATCTCAAGGAATTGGTGGAATACGTCATCCTCCGTGAGTACTGCTTTAATCTTGCCGCGCAAATTCGGGAGTCAAAATGACCCTCGGAAGTGCTCGGAGGTCTTTAAAAATGTCATTTGATACTTTTATTAGCAGTTGATTATGGCTGGGTGTCCTACAAAATACAAGATGTCCTGGTAGGGGCGTCGTGATTACACTACCTTATGATACAATATGTACCATGATACTAGGCCCGTGATACGTATTGCGATATTGAGTTTGGGTGTTTGAACTGTTAGGGTAATTACAGTATCCTAGAAATGTCCTAAAAATACGTTCTACAAAATGTCCTAAAAATACATGTCCTACAAAATACAAGATGTCCTAAAAATACATGTCCTACAAAATACAAGATGTCCTAAAAATACATGTCCTACAAATACAAGATGTCCTACAAATAGACGTCCTAGAAATACAAGTCCTACAAATACACATCCTACAAATACAAGTTGTCCTACAAATACACGTCCTAGAAATACAAGTTGTCCTACAAATACATGTCCTACAAAATACAAGATGTCCTACAAATACACGTCCTACAAATACAAGATGTCCTACAAATACACGTCCTAGAAATACAAGTTGTCCTAAAAATACATGTCCTACAAAATACTAAATGTCCTACAAATACACGTCCTAGAAATACAAGTTGTCCTACAAATACACGTCCTACAAATACAAGATGTCCTACAAATACACGTCCTACAAATACAAGTTGTCCTACAAATACGCGTCCTAGAAATACAAGTTTTCCTACAAATACTCTTGCAGACATCGTCAAGTCGTCGTCCAGTGAGATCAGTGGAGGTATGCAGCACATCATCGGCAACGAGTGGCTCAAGAGGAAGAAGAAGCTGCATACCGAAATGGTCAACTTCTTCTCCAAACAGCCATGCAGCCAGCGCCGCCTCCACGAGTTGCCGTGGCAACTGATGATGGCCGGAGACCACGATGGGCTGCTGGAGTTTGTCACGCATTTCGAGTACGTATCTGGCGTTGTCTCCAGGTTTTGCTAGAATTGCCAGCGTAGCTGGGCGGGATATAAGCTGCTCCTACTGGTCTCTGCCAGCGGGGTTACCCCTTTGGCTCATACGGTAAAGCGTTGGACTCACAATCCAGCTACTCGGCTTTGAATCCCGGGATTGACATGATCCTCTGTTACACCAGTTTTACAATGATTTTCAAAATGCTAGCTCGTTGCATATAGATGGGTGAAAGAGTTCCACAGCGATGTTATGTAAATATTGAAAACCAGTGGCACTGTAGGAAAATGTATGTTGCTGCCCAATATTCTTGTAAAGCATGTAAAGAAACCATGCTTGTATGCCATTAACCCTCTCCCTGCTGGATTAGACAAAGATACAGCCCTGTAGGGCATTTCAGGTTGACTTCAGCACGGAAATGGTTAAGCAATAAATAAATATGTAAAGAAAGACATAAAATCAATCAATATCAGTTAGCGTCAATCAAAATGGAAGAACAGTTCCAGTTTTAACTGGTGAAGAGATGTGCCATGTTAACTGGTACTGGTGAGATATGTGCAATGTTAACTGGTACTGGTGAGATATGTGCAATGTTAACTGGTATTGGTGAGATTTGTGCAATGTTAACTGGTACTGGTGAGAGATGTGCAATGTTAACTGGTACTCGTGAGAGATGTGCAATGTTAACTGGTACTGATGAGATATGTGCAATGTTAACTGGTACTCATGAGATATCTGCAATGTTAACTGGTATTTGTGAGAGATGTGCAATGTTAACTGGTACTTGTGAGATATGTGCAATGTTAACTGGTATTTGTGAGAGATGTGCAATGTTAACTGGTACTGGTGAGAGATGTGCAATGTTAACTGGTACTCATGAGATCTGTGTGATGTTAACTGGTATGTGTGAGAGATGTGCAATGTTAACTGGTACTCATGAGAGATGTGCAATGTTAACTGGTACTTGTGAGATATGTACAATGTTAACTGGTACTCGTGAGAAATGTGCAATGTTAACTGGTACTTGTAAGATATGTGCAATGTTAACTGGTACTTGTGAGAGATATGCAATGTTAACTGGTACTCGTGAGATATGTGCAATGTTAACTGGTACTGGTGTTCACAGCTACATGATGGACCTACTGGACGAGAGTGGCAAGTTCCCTGGGAACCGACTGGACTTGGAGATGTACTGGAAATATCTCTCCAAGCAAGCAGACATCAACATTGTCTACCACAAGATGCTCATCAAGATTGGCCTGTTTGAGTTGGGACACGACGCCTTCGAGGTAGGCCGCTGTGACATATGATCAAATGTTATTGATGAAAGGGAAACGACTGGAGTAATGATCTGAATAAAGGGAGATAACTATTATCAAATGTTATTGACTAAAGGGAAGCAACTGGACCGAGGAACAAAGGGAGGTAACTTGAAGAGAGCTGAATCAAGTGAGATTATGATGCTAAAAATGTGTTTGTTAAGCAATAATCAGGCCTTGAATTTTAAATTGTCTTTTCAACAATTACCATGCCATATGTATGATTGAATATATTAGCGACCACTATTATGAAGAACATGTTGTCTTGCAGCCCGTGCTGCTGATTGAGATGCCAGATGACCGTGACATGGAGGACTCGGAGAGCTCCCATCTGTCCGGCGGCGGCCATCTGACCACTCTCTGCCCGTCGGGCATTTTGCCGACAGAGCAATTGTCTGTCATCATTGAGGGATTCAGTGATGATGAGCCCAGTCCACAGGTCAGTGTGACATGGGAACACTATCTAGACAGGAGACGTCTGGACAGGAGATGTCTAGACAGGAGATGTCTAGACAGGAGATGCCTGGATAGGAGATGTCTAGACAGGAGAGGTCTAGACAGGAGATGTCTAGACAGGAAATGACTAGACAGAATCTGAATAGACAGAATCTGATTAGATAGTAACTTAGAAAGATCTGATTGAATAGGATATTGATGTAAATTTATGACTTTTGAATTTGATTTACCTAAAAGGCATTGTGTTTTACTAGATATTATTTGAAATTTGCTATATATGCATCCACAATATGGACTTGTTCATGGCTACTCATTAATTCCTATCTTTCAGCTGTCAGGTGTAAAGTTAGAAGACAAACCATGCACATTAAATAAAGGTAAGAGTATGACTAAGACAGGGAGATCAACCTTTTGGTTAGTTATAACGTGATCGTTGTGCTACCTTACTTGAATATGAACTTCACTGTCAGACATCTGTGTGCGTATAGTTCTGAGACAAGGAATGTGGGGTCCAACGTGGACTAAATAAAAAATATATTTTCTCCAATTATATTCGTTGACATAACGTGGGTATTATAACGTGGGTGGCATGTCATGGACCCCAACTTCAGCGGTATATCGAGGGAGCACTGTATATATAATGCAGTCCAGCTATATGTCCTAGGCAGTCCACCTATGTCCTATGCAGTCCAGCAATGTCCTAGGCAGTCCAGCAATGTCCTCTGCAGTCCACCTATGTCCTATGCAGTCCAGCAATGTCCTAGGCAGTCCAGCAATGTCCTCTGCAGTCCAGCAATGTCCTATGCAGTCCAGCTATGTCCTATGTACTCACTATGTCCTATGCACTCCTGTCCTACAGTAGCTGTTTGTCCTCCTCCAGGTGAGATCACCGCCGTCAGCTGGCACATAGGTCAGTTCCTGCTGGACCTCGGACATGCAGACAGTACAGAGAAGATCATGACAGGGATCATACGCTATCTCTCCAAAGTAAGTATGGCCAGTACTGGGGTTATGTGTGTGAAACAGAGGATCATGCCGATCACCCTGGGATTGGTGATTCGAACCTGAGTTGCTGGATTGTGAGTCCAATGCTCTACCGAATGAGCCAAAGGGGTGACCCAGGGTTTCTTCGAACGCGCAATCCTGCGTCCCATACGCCAAAATTTCAAGTTTGGACGCACTTTATTAATAAAACATTGTTGATAAGTATATCAACATGCGTCCCCGGGACTCTCAAAAATTGAAACCTAAGTGGAACCCTGGATATATTTTTCCAACAAATGTGTGCAATGTTAGAATAGGAATGGAGTAGGGTCTACCCCTATATATAGTGTACTAAAGTATAGTTTTGCCATGAACTATTATAATGTTAAATTATTTGTATCCTCATACTTTAACTTAAATAATAGTGCAGGGCAAAACTATACTTTAATACACTAGATATATCTAGATGGAAACTTACCTATAAAACTTACTAGCTATACAAATAACAAATGCTTACCAAAAAAACATCATTTATTTATACTAACCTTTAGAACACCTTTAGCATTGAGAGTAATAGCCCATGTTAGTGGGCTAACTAGTGTTAATTTCCATCCCTAATAAACACAGTAGACCTCGCGTATAACGGACTCGCATAAACCTTACACTTGCATATAACGTACTGAATCTGGAAGTCCTGTATAATAACAGACTTTGCATATAACGGACAAAAATAGCCGGTCCCAATATTAGTACGTTATATGTGAGGTCTACTGTATAAATGATAAACACTAAAGTTAAGTTACTATAATAAGTTACTTGGGAAACACCACTACCGTCTATATTTTCCTCCAGATAGCAAAACCTAGCATCTTTATGAGCATCATACAGCACCAATATAATATGCCCCTCTCCATGCTGAAGGCAACCGGAAATGCCCCAAATAGCTATGCCTGTACCTAACCCAGCAGGGAGAGGGTTAAACAGAGTGTATGTACATGTGCTTTGATATAAACTAGCATACAAGAATATACATGTCCAAGGCTACAACGCATTTCCTTGTTCCAAAAATATACCCGGGTCTTTCCATCCATTGTGTGCCCTCGACCTGCTGAATAACATCCTATTGTGTCCTACAGGTCTTGTGACAACAGCCCACGCCTGCGATCTATTAACCCTCTGCTGGGTCAATAACAAATAATCTGGTGCCCTTCAGCAGTCAGGGGGTTAAAGATTAACCCGTTCATGTTTTTATCTACCTGGGTTATAACCATCCATATGTCTCAACAAGGTATCTCTGGTATCTCTAGTGTTATCTCTCTCTCTCTCTCTCTCTCTCTCTCTCTCTCTCTCTCTCTCCCTCCATTTATCTCTCTCTCTCTCTCTCCCTCCATTTCTCTCTCTCTCTCCTTTCAGCAGTGAAAAATTTAAAAATTAACCCATACATGTTTTCCTCTACCTGGGTTACAAACACCCATGTCTGTCCCTCAGCAGGACATATGTGGTGTCATTCAGCAGTGACAGGGTTAAGAGTTAACCCATTCATGTTTTCTTACCTGGGTCACTGCCACCCAGAGGGTCCAGCGTGGGTTTTCCCCACATGTGCGTGGCAGAAAACATCCCAACTGGATATATATGTAAAGAAAGGGTTCGAGGTACAGGGGTACATTGAGTCCAGTTTACAAATAGGGTTACTGGGTGCTACAGTCAGCAAAAATTTCCTTTTTCTTCTACTTATTATTGATGCGGGTTCTTTTGATGGAAATAATAATAGTAAAGAAAAAAATTGTATTCAGACCAGTCTCTGGTTTCAGTAGGATCTCACGTGAACATTAGTGTTGTAGGTAGGATGGATTGAGAATGAAGGTATGAGTTGGACTTTGATTCCCTGGGTATGTGGCATCATACAATAAATTAATGTGACTGTTTTCTTCGAAAGGATAACATAGGGTAAGACTTTCCTGAAAACTAGGAACTTATTTTTCACTTACAGCATGTTTATACATAGATTATATCACTATATAAATATACTATTATTATTATTAATTATTATTATTATTATATTATTATTATTATTATTACATGTATTATTATTATTATTATTATTAATTTTTTTTTTTTTCTATTTCGCATTATTGTAACTGCAGTACTATAATTCAATAGCATTCAATATATATATGAGTAAATCAGTGAGGTATTGTTTTACGTCAATGTGTAAAAATTGGAGAAGTTTTATATGATCTTATTATTAATTAACAACGTTCCTGACAGGATTATATTTTACTGGTGCTTCCTATCTTGAGACACAAGCATTTACTCACAGACCAAGGATGATAAGGAATATATTAGGGGTGTCACCGTTCACCGATACATTGATGCATCGCCATTGTACCTTTTATATCGTGATACGCGATTCTGTCTTTGTGAATCGATTCATAATTTTAATGTAAATCGATTTTAAAATACATTTTCAGATTGATTTGTTTTCATAATATTCCTGATTTTAACAGGTTATTTCTGATTTTAATGAGTTTAAAGTTAGATTTCAGTATTTTTCACAAGGATTTTAAGTGTTTTATTAACAAAATGTATTTTTTTTAAATTTTCTTTTCATGACCGACTTATTTGTACTGGATATTTTAAGAAATGATGACCTTCATGTAACATATGATTACTAAAAATCTTCCCAAAGTTCTATAAAATTGAATCGTGATACGCACCTGGCATCGCGATGCGTATAATATCGTGAGATAGGCGAATCATGGCACCCCTAGAATATATGATAGGGCTGAGCATCTAGAACAAACCAGATCAATAAAATTTGGACATGATGGAGTAGCATAACATTTACAAGGTATATATTATTTTCTTAAATCTTTCAATACAAGTTAAAGAACCTTGAAAGCTGATCTAAACCCAATAAAAAATAAAATCAAGTAAAAATAATCATATTTTACCCAAATCACATCAAATGAATTACAGCCACCATACAACTCACAAGTTTCATAATTACGATTTTAATGAGCACAGAGATTCTTTGCTCAAATTTGTTCATCAAGATTTCAACGAGGTCCCTAATTTATTACTTTCGCTACTAACGAGCGCGATGAATTCATGAGCAAGTAACCATTCACCTCTACAGACAGCTGCAGTGTTGTGGAAGAACAACCAGCCTTCAACAGCTGAATTTATCGGCGGCATAATGCAAACACAGAAGCCGATGTGCGATCACCCGTATCACAGTAAAGAGTAGCGATAACCAACCCCCCTCTATGGGTAGTGAGGCGAGCGTGGGGTGGGGGGGGTTTGCATCACAAAAACCTGCAATTCGTAATTTTACCGCCGTTAAATGAATTAATAGACTTGAAAAATCACACACCCTGCTAAAGCTCATGCATGGTTGATGGTTTTGTTTAAAGTGATTATGTTTCACTTTTCAGCAGGTAATTCGGAAAATGGTCAGAACAAATACTAAGGCTGTGATTGGATTATGAGGCCACCTGCAAAATATTCAGAGAACAGATAACAGAAGATGAATGTTGACTCTAAAAATTAAAAATAAAGATTATACAATTGTGATGAAAATTCACCATCTGAAAATCTATCAGATGTATGCTTGTATCTATCTGATGGACATTAATTTAATTTATAATACGCTCTGGCACATTGTATTACATGTAATAATAATAATATATTTTAAAATAATAATAATAATAATAATAATATTAATAATATTAAAGTCAACTATCTTTGAAAGTAAAACGTGTTTAAAAAATCAATGAAATTTGAGTCAATTAATATAATCCAATTTTATTTAAAGCAAACTGTAAAATTTGTACGTATCTGATTACTCCCTGTCATTGAATTAACGTAAATAAGCAAAACAGTGCCAATCCCACAGTTTTGATTAAATTGAATGTCCTTCGACGTAGCGTTGTGCTCATAACAGTGAACAGCTATACTAACAAAAACAAAATTTATATGAATACGAGTGAGTGAGTGAATATATGGAGTTTAACGTCGCTGCAGGAATCTTTCACCCATTTGCGACGATATATGAATATGAATATGAATATATGGACTACAACTGATTAATTTAACCCTCTCCCTGCTGGATTAGGCAGAAACAATGCTCATTGGGGCATTTCTGGTTGCCTTCAGCAGGGAGAGGGTTAATTAAGGGTCAGTAGTCGTTGTGGACAGATAAATTTAGCATCATACTAATTTAACAACAAGGAATGTTCAAACATATAGGTTTCAGCTACTCTTCAAGAACTTGTAGACATATAGAAAGGATGGCACAAATTCAAAATTTGGTAGAAATGCTCCCCCAAAATACTTGCTGTTCCTTAACATGTTAATTTATTTCACTCAAAATATATTGCTTTTTTTCTTCTTTTTATTTAGGCGATACAATGTTACCGCTAATATTAGAAAATAGACTCTTACATTATTCTTATTTATTTAATTTTGTAACCGTACCCATACTTTCCACTATTCCTGATTACCTGTGTAGTAAATAAATATCATTAAATGTCGAAAGGACCAATCAGCAAGTCAAGAAAAATAACCCTTTCAAATTCCACCAACACACACACACCAGGTGAACAATTTTTCTTTTCATCTTACAAAACGATCACCTCCATTGATAATTGTACACATATTCATGAATTTCTAATTAATGACAAAGTAATTTTATTTAATTTTTCTTTTTTTTTCTTTAATTGAATATGTTGCTTAACCCCATCCATGCTGGAGACAAAGTAGAGATGCCCTAAAGAGCAGTACACATGTCTAATCCAACAGGGAGAGGGTTAAATGAAACAGTTCATATGAATCTACGGGCGGGTTTGGGTCCGTAGGGGTGGATTCCATTGGTAATGGAGTT
>JAUTBZ010160011.1:0-11033 GCA_032361785.1 Lepetodrilus galriftensis | reverse complement strand
GATACTTATAAACTAAAAAACAAGATAATAGATTTTTTAGAAAATATGCACACTTCAGAACGAGAACAGTATGAGACCATTCCAACAGAAGAGATAGCTTATTTTTTAACTCAAATAGGGCATATTTATAGCATGCTTATGATAATAGAAGAGGGAATACCTTTTTATAAAGCATCGATTAAAATAAGAGAGAAGTACTTAAAAGAAGAGGGTATAGAGAATGCTGAGAACTATTTAGGTGTAGGTAGTATTTATGAGCAAGGTGGCTCTTTTAAAGAGGCATTACCATATTATAAAAAGGCGTTAGAGATACGAAAAGAGTTCTCCTATGTTGAAAATAACCTTTTGATAGCAGAGAGCTATGGGCAGATGGCAATGCTTTATTATCATATGAATCAATATAGTACAGCGTTAAGTTATGTCTCAAAGAGTATTCATATTCGAGAGAAACTTTTACCTTTAAATCATGCTCTTCTTGAAACAAGTTATTATAATTATAAAATTATAGAAAAAGCAAGCCAACCAAAAAAAGAGTATTTAAAAATAATTTTTGGTTCATTTTATATAGGCTTAAGAGCAATTATAAATCGTTTGGTAGGTCAAAAATAGGTTCCTTTACCTATTTTTAAGACAAAAAAAAATATAATTCCACTCTCCTTTATGATAGTGATCGCGTAACTCAGTGGTAGAGTACTTCCTTGACATGGAAGAAGTCGTTGGTTCAAGTCCAATCGTGATCACCATTTTTCTTGTACTTTTTCCTTTATTCTTCGTCATTGTGTTTCGTCGGGTACATAAGTACATCTCCTTACACATTCCTAGACTAAAGAAAAAATTACTGCGAAAAAATCTTTTTAAACACTTCTTGACTAAAGAAAAAATAATAAGAAAAATAAGTTTTTGTTCTACCCCTCAGACAGCTTTAATTTTATGTTTAATTATTTTATTTTGTCTTATTGTGCTTCTCTCTTTCTCTTTTTTTATTTAAATCATAAACCAACTATTTATTTCTTCACACTTCTATGCTAGAATAGAAACAATGAAAAAATATATAGCCATACTTCTCTTTATTACTGTTATGTTACAAGCACAAACTTTTGATAATGTAAAGTTTACAGGTGATACCGATTTGATTGCTGGTGAGTTTGATAGGGCGACCTTGCTTAAGATTTGTCATATCGAGTATCCTGCTATTTATAAAATATGGAAGTCTGACCCTGTATTTGAACTCAAAGATATAAAAGGTTTTGAAGATAGCCTATTAGATTATGCTAAAAGTATGGGTTACTATAAAGTTGAGGTTGGTTCTCATACGGATGATGATACCATTTTTTTAGATATAAAAAAGAATGAAGCGATTAAAGTTTCTTCTGTTGTGATGGATGAAGAGTTTAAATCTTTTGCACTTTTTAAACAAGGAGAGCGTTTTAAGACAACGGACTTTAGTGCTACTAAAAAGAAGATAACCCGCCACCTTGAAGAACATGGTTACCCTACTTATAGTTTGAAAGCCAAAGCCTTGGTTGATGTTGACCTATATAAAGTAGATATTACAATGGATATCAAGAAGGGTGAGAAGAAATATTTTTCGACCACGGAGATAAATAATAGCTCCAAAGTCGATAAAGAGCTTATTTTGGAAGAGATAAGTTATGATGAGGGTGAGCTTTATGATATTCGTAAACTTGAAGAGAGTTATGACAACATCTATCGTCTGGGTGTCTTCGAGAAGATAAAGATGGAGGCTGACTTTAATCAGAGTGAGGGAAAGAGTCCTCTAAGTATTCTTTTAGAAGAGGGAAAGACCAAAGAGTTTGCTTCTAATATAGGTTATGATACCGAAGAGGGTGCTAGAGGTGGGGTGGAGTATATTGACCACAATTTTTTTGGAAACCTTCGTGAGTTTCGAGCAGGGTTAAAAATATCGGAGAGAGGTTACAATGCTTATACCTCTTTTTATGACCCTCGAATTATTGATAATGACTTAACGGGAAAGATAAGTTTTAGAAATGAATTGGGTTATAGTAAGTGGGATTATGACTCTTATATAGAAAAATTATTTACAGAGCGTGTCACTTTTGGAAAGTTTTATAATCAAGATTTTTTAGGAACAACACAACGCTTTGACCACTTTTTTGGATTTCAGATGGAACACTCGGAGATAGAGTCTGGTATACCTGACTTTATGAGTGGTAACTATCTTATTAATTCTCTTTTCTACCGTTTTATACTTGATGCCCGTGATGACCAGATGGATGCTAAAAATGGATATTATACTTCGCTTTATGTAGAGAAATCGATGAAACAGATAGGTTCAGAGATAGATTATTTAAAGGTTATGGGTGAAGGGCGTTACATTAAAGAGTTTGACCCTGTGGTAATGGCATTTAAGGTAAAAGTAGGAACCATTTCAGAAGAGACTCCTCCGTTTAAACACTTTTTCTTAGGTGGAGCCATGAGTAACCGTGGGTATGAGTATCGTGATTTAGGAACACATAGTGGTGCTTATCCACTGGGTGGGTTAAGTATGATAGATGCTTCTTTAGAGTCTCGCTATTATCTTACTGAGAACTTTGCCGTGGTGGGCTTTGCTGATACTTCTAAGCTCTCATTGGATGTTAATAGGTTTGATGAGGATTGGTATACAAGTTTTGGAACAGGGGTACGTTATCTTTCTGTTATTGGACCACTACGGCTTGATGTTGGTTTCCCTACTGATGGTGGATTTGCATTGCACTTAGGAATAGGACAGGTATTTTGAAAAAGCTACTCTTAGGACTCTATAAAATCATCTCATGGCTTATTGTCTTATTGATTCTATTGGTGATTATTCTATTTTTTGTTTTACAGTCGCCATCAATGGTACTTGAACCATTAAAGCCGATGTTGAAAGAGCAGGGGATTACATATGGAAGTTTGGAGGGGGGTCTACTCTCTGGATTTACATTAAAGGATGTTAATTACAATAATCAGGTTCACGCAAAAGAGGCAAGTTTAAAGGTTGATTTTGAGCAGTTGTCAAATAGGGTACTTTATATTGATAACTTGGTGCTTGATGAGGTTGAAGTGGATAAAGATTTTTTAGCTTCACTGATAGATAGCAACAGCAGTGAAGAGAATGAAACCCAAAGTGAAACCAATACCACTTTGCCTTTTGACCGAGTGGTTGTCAACAATGCAGATATTTCATTGAAAGATATTTTTTATCAAGAGTATCGTGTGCATAAGTTAAAGCTTCATGTCGATGATTTAGAGAGTGATATGAAGAGCCAACATAAAGGTGATGTTAGGCTCTGGTTAGAGAGCAATATGGCACAAGCAGATGTGAATGCTACTTTTAAAAATAACAACTATCATCTTTTAGCAAATATTGAAGGTGAGCAAAGTTTTATAACTCCATTTGTGACTGACCAAAATGTGACCCTTTTAACCAACCCCAGTTTAACCCTTAAAGCTGATGGTGATTTAGAAAACATCCACTATGATGCCATCGTGCATCAACTTGATTTGAAACAGAATGATTATGAGGTGCATAGCAAAGCACTGCATACCTTTGGTGATTATAGTATGGCTCAGAAGAGTGTGATTAATACCCTTAAAACAGATATTGGAACCAATGTGGGAGACTTAAATCTGGATGCTTCTAGTAGTTTAAATTTAGATGATTTAAACAACACTTTGACCTTTGATATTGATGGTGAATTTAGAGCCAAAAACTCTAGTTTGGTTCGGGGATTGGCTCCTCAGGGTGTGACGATTGACTCCTTTCCTATGGTAAGGCTCAAAGCCAAAGGTGACATGAAAGAGATGGAGTATTTTGCTACTATAAAAGGCTTAAAAGCTAAACAGGATGGATTGGCATTGAATCTTAAAGATTTAGAGTTAAAAGGGAGTGCCAAGCCTTTAGATGGAGATGTAAAGGCAAAGCTTTTAACCCATTTTGATTCATCTTTAGCAGGTGGTGTGATAGATGCCAACACAAACTTGAACTATAAAGAGTTGAACAACAGTTTGACCTTTACACTCAATTCTGATTTAAAAACCCATGGTAATGGTTTGAGCAAAATACTAGAAGATGCCAATGTAACTGTACAGGGTGATGCTCAGGTGAAGTTGAGTGCAAAAGGTGATATGAAAAATGTTGTTTTTTCAACTTCTGTTAAAGATTTTAGAGGAAAACAGAACGATATAGCTTTTGGATTAAAAGTATTAGAGATGAAAGGGGAAGCCAATCCGTTAAAGGGTGATGTGGAGACAACCGTGATGAGTCGCTTTAATTCAACTGTGGCAGATGGGTCACTTGATGGTGCGGTGAAACTCAATACAAATGATATTAATAGCAGTTTGGTACTTCAAGATATACTTGTGAAAGTGGATGTACATGCTCCCTATGTTAATCCATTTTTAAAGGAGCAGAAATTGGCACTGAAAGGTGACACACATTTAGAACTTAAAGCAAAGGGTGGTTTTCAGAACTTACAGCTTGATTTTAAAGGTGATGCCAAAGTAGTGAAAGATAAAAAGCTCTCTGCTGTCACAATAAAAGGTGCACCCATAGAGCTGAATCTTTTAACCCACCAAGTTAAAGGTTTGGTTGATATTAAATCTACAGGAGGGACATTGGGGGTTAATCTGAGCAGTAACTTTTCAGGTGACTACATGAACCCTCAGGCGATGAAGTTAGAGAACAAGATAGAGCTTGATAATCTGGATGCTTTTGGGGTAAATCTGAGTTCGCTTAAACCTGTAAAAGTTCAGATGAAAAATGAAAAAGGGCAACTCTTAGTTACAATTGATTCTCCTAAACTTCAACTTGAAGCGAAGAGTTCAGACAATGACCACTTTACTTTTAAATTAAAGAGTGAAGGGATTTATCCAGCAAAGATAGTGGAACTTCCTCGTGAGCTGAAAAAAACATTTGTTAAGGCAGATTTAGAAGGTGAAGTGACACTCTCAAAGAGCTGGTTCAACGTAAAAGGAACAGTTGAGGCAAATAAAGGTTTCAAAGCTCATATTGATGCCAAAAATGATGCTTCTGGCTTAGATGTTAAGCTGACTACAGCACATCTAAAACTACTAGCAACAGGAAACCTAGAGAAGAAAGAACTGGATGCGACCTTAGATATTGATTCTATTACAGAGTTGGAAAAAGAGATATCAAATGTCTATCCTTTTACGGTTACCCCACTTAATGGACCACTTCATGCTAAGGTCAAGATGCATGGTGAAGAGATATTGGCAAAGTTAACATCACCAAAAATAAAGATGGAGGGTTTCAACATAGAGAAACTTGATATAGATGCTCTCTATAAAAAAGATTTGATTACGCTCAATACTCTAAGTTTTAATACCACAGGCTTTAAAGATAAAAAGCTTAATAAAGAGGTTTATTTGAACCGTAAAGGGAAGATTCATCTGGGTGAAAAACGAGATATTTTAATAGACATGCACCCTAAGATTTTAATAAAAGGTAAGGGAACGGCTGAAAATTTAAACATTGAGCTCAATATAGAGTCTTTACCTATTGGACATCCTGGCTATGGAAGTATGTTGTTAAGCTCACAGATAAATTATAGTCAAATAGGAAAAAAGAAGAAAATAGTGGGTGCTCTTTCAATGGAGGAGATGAAACTTTTTTATGAAGCCAAGTTTTTAGATGTAGCACACGACCCTGATGTGGTGGTGGTTACTAAAAAAGATAAGCAGAAAAAGCAGGGAGAAGATGACTTTTTAGAAAATACCTATATTGATCTTGCTATTTATGCTCCTGATGCTCAGTATAAGACCCGTGATATTGAGTTAGAGTTTACAGTTGATGTTCAAGCGAAAAAGAGCTTTGGTAAGAGTTTGGGAATGCTAGGAAAAGTACGTGAGATTAATGGTAGAGTAGAACAAGCTCCAAAACTCTTTAGTGTGGTAGACTCGAATATTGTTTTTAGAGGACTAAAGGATATTAATCCTCTACTTGATATTAGGGTAGAACATGAGTTGCCTGATGTATTGATTACTATTAATATTCATGGTGATGCCAATCGTCCTAAACTTGATTTTGCTTCTGACCCAAGTATGGCAAAAAAAGATATTTTATCTTATCTACTTTTAGGTGTCTCTACAGCCAACTTAGCTGAA
The DNA here is from genome assembly GCA_032361785.1 of Lepetodrilus galriftensis. Classification (NCBI taxonomy): domain Eukaryota; kingdom Metazoa; phylum Mollusca; class Gastropoda; order Lepetellida; family Lepetodrilidae; genus Lepetodrilus; species Lepetodrilus galriftensis. The sequence continues at coordinate 4,904 of JAUTBZ010160011.1, read as the reverse complement.
GGAGGGGGAAATCTTGGTCGGGAAGCTCAGTTATTTATTATGAACCAAGCAGCGAGAGACTTTGCTTATGAGGTTGAGCTGGATCGGGTCTTTATAAAAGATGATGGAACAGGTGAGGGGTATGCCATACAAGCTGGTAAAAAAATCAATGATGATACGATGTTGATTATAGAAAATAGTAAAGAGGGTAACTCTTTTATCTTAGAGTATGAGGTAAGTAAGAGTATAAAAGTTGAAGTTGGACAGCATCAAAAAACGATTCCATCTCAAAGTATCGATGTCTTTTTTAGAAAGAGGTTTAGATAGAGTATAAACACTCTCATCTAAATTCCTCATCATTTCACACATAGAATTATTTAAATAGATTATTTTTATTATAAATGTACTAGAAATAAAGCTACTCTAGAAGAAAATACACTATAATAAAATATTATTTAATTATGTTAAAAACGGTTAAATAATATTAAAGAATATGGAGACTATATGAATTATTTAAAATATTTAACTATTCCTATCTTAAGTATGCTTTTTACAAGTAATTCCTTTGCAACAGTGTATGAAGATGCAGAAGATGGAACAACCACTGGCTGGAGAATTAGTGATAATAAACCATCGGGAGCAAGCATAAGTAATATCTTTGATGCGGGGAAAAATAGTAAGGTGATTCGTTTGCAGGGAGCTAAGACAAAGAATGCTTATGAGCTAGGAAAGAAATCTGGTGCGAATGCTTGGAACAATCATACGGAAAAGACATTTACATGGAAAATGAAAACTACAGATAAATATAAAGTTTATATTTATTTAAAGACCACAAAAGGATCACGTTACCTCTACTACACCTATCATAATACAGACAAAGGGCATTATAAAACAAAGTATGTTCATCATGGATTAGGTACGACTACTAAAGATGGACAATGGCATACCTTTACACGAGATTTACAAGCGGATTTACAACAGTATGAAGCAGACAATAGTATTATTTCTGTTAATGGCTTTAAGATAAAAGGGAGTGCTAGGGTTGATGATTTGGAGTTGACTGGTGCTGGGGGGGGAGCGGATGTTACTCCACCGGTAATTACCCTTAATGGAGGTACTTCTATGACATTGGCATTGAATGAGGTCTATCCTGAATTGGGAGCAACCGCAAATGATAATGTAGATGGGGCAGTTAATGTCTCGATTAGTGGTTCTGTTAATACTGCTATAGCAGGTACTTACCAGATACATTATACTGCAACAGATAGCTCTAATAATAGTGCGACAGCTATACGAACTGTTACCGTACAAAATGTGGTTCAAGGAGAGGGTAAGCTGATATTGAATGAGTACAATGCAGTCAAATCTTCAAAAAAATTAAAAAAGAGTGGACGTGATAGCCATTTTGGAAGAATTAAAGGAAATGGTGGTTCATGGATAGAGCTGGTAAGTACAGCTAAACATATAGATATTCGTGGTACACGCTTAACCATTAAGCAGTCAGGAAGTAGTGATTTTACTGCTAAATTACCTTATTTAACACAGTTGGGACATCTGAGAAGAGGAACCATTGTTACCATTTCGGAAGAGCCAACCGATATGAGTTATGCTCCTTTTGCTCCCAATGGAGATGATTGGACACTTAATATTAACGTGAATGATTTGTTGGAAAAAGTAGGTACATTTAAAACTTCTAGTAGTGCACTTTCTGTCTCTTTAAAAGATAGCACTGGAGTTTATTTACTTCTTCCTTCTGGTGAGGAGCATGCAAGCGTTTCTATTAGTAATAATGAAGTTTTTAAGTTAAAAAAGAGTCCTGCTTATGGAGTTCAGCCATCTGACGCTGCTTATGGTGATGATGGAAGTACTAAGGCATACAGTACTTTTGGTGCACCCAATAGATGGGGTGGTACGGGTCAGTATAATCAGAACTTTAATGGCTTACGTGCCAATCAGGATTTAACTGAGATTGGAGGTATGGTGGTTTCATCCATGCCTGCATTGAGTAGTGTAACTGATGCAGAATCACTGCTTTATTTACCTCAAAATGATACTCTTTGGATTGCTGATGATGATACCCATGTTGCTTTAGAGATGAAGCTTTCAACAAAAACTCTCTTGTCTAGTTATAATGATGTTCAGCTGGGAGTGTTTGCTGCAACCATTGATGATGTGTGTAACAGAGGTCTTAAACGTGGAGCTTGTGATATTGAGTCGGTTGCCTATAACAGTGATAGTGATGATCTTTTTATTTATGTAGGAAAGTCTGCTAGTCAATCAGCCATTTTTAGATTAACAAGAGCCAATCCTAATAGTCAATTTGTATTAGCAGACTATATTGATCTCGCAGGACATGAGTATTCCGCAGTTGTTTATGCTGCAGGAGAGATGATTACTGCCATTGATAAAAATGTTTATATTTATGACTACGCTACCAATACCAAGTCAGCTCAAATTTTTAGGAGTCCTGATGGAAAGATTTTTGGAATGGCATATCACAATGGTATTATGTGGTTGACTACATCGACTTTCAAGCTTATTAAGGTTGATTGGGCAAGTAAAAATGTTGAGGCGATTTATGACATGACTAAAAATGGAGTTTATGATCCTAGAGGTATTGAGATAATCAATAATAAGCTTTATATATTAGAAGGGATGAATGCTGTTGGTTCAAATCAAGTATTGGCTCCATTGGGACATGCGTTAAAGAACTCTATACATATTTACAACATACCATAAGATTTTAATTTAAAAATAACTAAAGGATAATAAATGAAAATAAAACATATACTGTTTCTCTGTCTCATGATGATGGGGATTTTAAATGCTGCAACCATTCAAACCAATAAAACGCTCTATACGCCCAATGAATCGGTTGTTGTGAATTTTTCTGAAATGGTGGCTCAAAATGAAGATTGGATAGCTATTTACCCTGTGGGAAGTAACAATGAGTGGGATAATATGATTCAGTGGAACTGGACAGGTGATGTTCTGGCAGGAACCCATACCTTTAATGCTTTACCTGTTGGTCACTATGAGGCACGTGCTTTTTATAATAACTCTTATCAAACTGAAGCGACTTATGCTTTTGAGGTAAAAGATTCGGCAACAGTAGCTACAAACAAAACCATCTACAATCAAAATGAGCAGATTGTTGCCAGTTTTGACCATATGCTAGGTGATGATGAAGATTGGATAGCTATTTATCCTGCTGGAAGTAATAATGAGTGGGACAATATGATTCAGTGGGAATGGACAGGTGGTACTGCTTCAGGTAGTCATACATTTAATGCCCTGCCAGTTGGTCACTATGAGGTACGGGTATTTTTTGAAAATTCATTTCAAACTGAAGCAAGTTATGCTTTTGAGGTAAAAAATGCAGTTATGCCTAAAGCCACGGTATCAACAAACAAAACAACCTATTTGGAAGGTGAAAATATTGTTGCCAACTTTAACCATATGTTTGGAGATGCTCAGGATTGGATAGCCATTTATCCTGCAAGAAGCAGCAATGATTGGGATAATGTGATTCAGTGGGACTGGACAGCTGGTGTTATATCTGGTAGTCACACTTTTAATCCTTTACCTGTAGGGCGTTATGAGGTACGGGTGTTTTTTAAGAACTCTTATCATACTGAAGCAAAGTATACTTTTGAAGTAACAAAAGGTACGGTTATTTTAAATGAGTACAATGCAGTAGGAGCAGGGAGTCTCTTAAAAAATGGGGGGAGTGATACACACTTTGGTCGTGTTGCAGGAAATGGAGGCTCTTGGTTAGAGCTACTTGTGACAGGTGACCATGTAGATTTAAGAGGATTGAACCTTACTATTACGCAAGATGGTATGGGTGATTTTAAAGCAAAGTTACCACAAGAGATACAACTGGGACATCTACGAAGAGGAACGATGGTGACCATATCTAATGAACCAAGTGATATGAGTTATGCACCATTTTCAGCCAATGGAGATGACTGGAAACTCAATATCAATATTAATGATTTAGTGGTTCAACAAGGTAGTTTTAGTACAAGTCATAATAACATGAGTGTGAAGCTGGTTCAAGATGATGGAGGTGTAATACTCTTAGCTTCTGGAGAACAACAGGCGGCAGTATCAATTGATAATATGGAAGTGTTTAAGTTAAAGGCTAATCCTACTTATGGTATTCAGCCTTCAGATGCCCATTATGGAGATGATGCTGAGGGAAAAGCTTATAGTACTTTTGGTGAAGCAAACCAATGGGGAGCCAATGGAGAGCATACACAAAGCTTTATTGCTTTACGCTCAAACCAAGACTTAACAGAAACAGGAGGCATTGTGGTCTCTAATATCGCTGTACTTAATGAGGTTGAAGATGCAGAATCTTTACTTTACCTACCTCAAAACAATGCACTCTGGATAGCGGATGATGATGCACATAAAGTGTTTGAGATGGATTTTACCAATCATACTTTACTTTCAAGTTATGATGATGTTCAGTTGGGAACTTTTGCTGCAACCATTGATAATGTTTGTAATCGAGGTCTTAAACGTGGGGCTTGTGATATTGAATCTATCGCATACAATCCAAGCAATGATAACTTCTATATTTTTGTAGGAAAATCAAGTAGTCAGTCAGCTATTTTTAGATTGACCCGTGGGAATGTTAATGAACAGTTTGTTTTAGCAGACTATGTAGATTTAGCAGGTGAAGAGTATGCTGATGCACTGGTGGTAGATGGTCAGATGTTGGTTGTTGATTCTAAAAATATTTATACTTATGATTATGCTACCAATACCAGAGGTGGAACAAAGCTTTTTAGAAGTCCTGATGGAAAAATCTTTGGTATGGCATATCACAATGGAACAATGTGGTTAACAACCTCAACATTTAAGCTCATCAAAGTAAATTGGGCAACTAAAAATGTTGAAGCAATTTATGATAT
>JAUTBZ010159999.1:0-25105 GCA_032361785.1 Lepetodrilus galriftensis | reverse complement strand
TTCGTAAATTCTAAAAATTCGAACAGCCGCAAATCTAATTATTTTAGAGCGTACGAATAATTAGAGTAATTACGGTAGATACTCGAGACGGAGAAGTTTAGGAGGGTCTCAACTACAGATTGAGATGGAGTTACAGAGCTAGTCTCGCCTGTACGAAATTACGTATCTCTGTGGTGGCCTTTGTCAGACACTACAACAATGCTAATGTTGGATTTACGAGTTTCTTAAAGTTACGCCTTTTCGTACAAGAGAAGAGCACTAGACTTTTAAATGAAACCCTTAGTTGTTAAGTTACTCCGAGATATGTCAGTTGATTACCTGAAAGAAATGATTGTGTGCGCGAGATACATAGGCCGATTACCTGAAAGAAACGATTATGTGCGAGGAAATCTGTGTTTTGGTAAATATACAAGTCGGAATACTTTCGATAATACTCTTCAATGTTAGACTTGTATCTCAATGCCGGATGTGTTCGCTACTTGTATGCATCACAGTATCACATGGGTGTGTTTCAGGCATTGGAAGAGGTAATTGCCTTTGTGAACCACTTTAACCTATTTGCAGTTGCAAACCTAAGCGATTTTCATTGAATGACGTATAAACTGAACAATGGTCTCCTCTTACAACTGTCTGATACAATTCCCAAAGTTACAGATTTATTTTCTAGTGTACTAATTTAAGAAGCAAAGCGATTTTCCTCGGACGACGTAAAAAAACGAACTATGGTTTCCTACAACTGCTTCACACAATTCTAAAAGTTACAGACATATGGCAATCATTGGCTGTTATTAATTTTGTAAACACGATTTATTTTCTCGTGTACCGATTTAAGAACCATCGGCATCTAAATACCTTCAAATGTCAAGTAAATATCCCGATTCGTCTTGATTATATCTGGATAACCACCGTACCACCCGCCAACATATTTGAAAAGCCAGGCTTTGTTTTGAACCGAGGGAGTGTACAATTTTTATAGAAATGCAATCTGGCCAGTTAAAAGGGCACGAGGTATGTATACAAGCGGCGTCACCTATGGTTTGTGGATATACCTGATTGTTAGGTAAAACTTGTATCCAGATGGCTGGAAGTCGGCGGAATTGGAGACGCGTATACAGCGCCAGCGAAACCGTGCCATCCTAATATTGTTTGGATGTGTCACAGGTATTTTAGGATTAATTTCGCATAGATACGTCCACGATAGCGGCCACCGAGGTAGAAGACGATATAACTAGTAACATGTGTCGATGCCATCGTATCTAGGTGCTGAGAAAGTATAACAAAACTATTGTGTTTCACGCATAAGTCCGATAAGATATTTTAGTGCAGAATTCTGAGATCAGAATAGTTTCAGACAGTAGTAAATTTTATCCTATTTTGTATTCAGATTTCGTCAATATGAAAGATAAATGTAAAATTCATGGGATTTTTGTGACTCGAGTGTTAAATATCTAAAGTTTGTGGGAGGTTTGTTGTTCTTGCGATACATCTGGGTATAAACTCTCGTATTGACTAAAAGACCATGGAACTTTCATATCGATCATTCAGACAGACAGATACGGTACTAGGCTCTGAGTAGCACTCATGCTCAACTCAAGGGTTGTGTTCACAGTTCCTTTTACTTGTAGCATGAAATTGTATTCAGTAAGTTTAGTAATCTCGGGCCCGACCGCTATGGCCTTGAATATCGATATTTTGGTGGGCACAAAAGCATTGTGAAGCCATCCCCAGAACATATGGACATCGCTCAAACTCGATTCCTCCAAGATCAAATTTGTTACTGCTGGTTTGTTGTTTCCTCTGAACTGATTGTATATTGTTAGTCTCCACCCAGGGTCTCGTAAAACCTTAGATTTGTCAGAGTAAATAAACAGCATCCCTTCCCAACAGGAAGCTTGTTGCGAGAACAATGCTTAACGTCTTTGAACAATTCCACAGAAAGGTTCGTACCATAGTCCAAGCATAAATCGGAGTATACACCATGTTTTTACTATAACAGGAAATGCTGTAAGCCTTGATTTAAGCCGGACTACTGATACGACCGCTTCGTGAACCTCTGGATCAGGTCCAAGGATATTGCGACTTTTCTGCACCAGGGAGATTTGTAAAAATCGGCAAATATTGCTATCCACCTTGCTCCAGGTTCACACTGCTTCGGAGTTTTTGTTCTTGTGTTTCCAAATTGTTATTTATCCTCTCAGTCAGATCGGGTGCAACCTTTCCTCGGTAATGTCACAAGCCGGATCCTGTTTGTTTGTACGACAGATGAAACATCCATCGGATGAGGAGCGTTCAGTTTGCATCGATTCCTCCGTACTGCATTTCTTGGCAGAAATACTCGACTTATGCTGACATAACTTGTCGCTTGTTACTGGGTTTGTTTTTTACACATATTATTGCCATTAGGCCAGGTGGGTAGTGTACATAACTGTCACGGTTGCAGTCCTGGGTTCAAATTAACAGCCTATTTGTCGTAGCAGAAATCTGCTGTAGGTCCCCCATGGCCGTGATTCTTGTGCGTTCCTTTTCCCGAACATTACTGGGCATCTACAGTTGTCTCTAGCATTGTGGGGGTTAAGCGGTTTGGAGTTTGCAAGACCATTGATGATTTAACCCTCTCCATGTTGGAGGAAACCAGAGAGCAGTGCCTGTGCCCAATACAGCAGTTTAACTCTCTCCATGCTGGAGGCAACTTAAGATGCCCTAAAGAGCAGTGAGTGTACCTAATCCAGCAGGGATAGGGTTAACAGAATTTCATTTGGATGAAGGTTGCACATATGTGTGTTCAACTCTTCATTAGTTACACTGGTCAAACTATTCGATTGACAATGGTTTAGCATATTGGATATTTTCTGTGTCTAGTATCAACATAATAGTTTAAGAGTCATATTTCTTTAAATATTTATACTCGGTTCTATGGCACGCGATGCACACGTGATGCTTTTCAGCCTTCATAGAGTTGGTTGAAATCGTTGCAACATTAAAGCTCATTTCATTATCCATATGTCTTTACAAGATTTCTTGTATGTTTATTCGCCTGTCGTATTACGCAAGAAAGTAAATATTTCCATGTCCTTTCTTAACCTCGTGCGAATATCCATATGCTGCCACACCCAGGTTGGTGAGAGGGTGGTGGGGGTGGGGTGCGGTGAGGTGGGGGTGGGGTTGTCAGCCTGAAGGGGGTGGGGGAGCAGGGGTATAGTCAGCCTTGGAAATTGTTTATGGATCTGGAAATAAATACTTTTCACTTCTCTGTCAGCCTTTCGTCGGTATCCATATTCTGGGGCTTGATGCGAAACCAGTTTGTTGATGTGATGAAGGATCGTTTGTTTCATCCACTGGTTCCGTTCTCATCCACTGCCATTCTCATCCACTGGTTCTGTTCAGGTGTCGGGATTTGCAGTGTTCTGTTCAGGTGTGGGAATTTGAGATGTTCTGTCCAGGTGTGGAAATAGGAGATGGTTTAACATTTCTAACATTTCTAAATTGATCTGAACCGAAAGCAAAAGATACTATTATAACTTTGTGGTTGTCAGTGGATTGTCCAATACTCTTCATTTATTTCCGTTCATTTTTATTGTCGCATATTGATGAAAGAGTCTTGAAGTGGTGTTACGCAATAGTCAGTTTATCACCATTAGTTTTTAAGTGGCTACATGGATTTGAATTTAGATTAAAAACAGTATAGAATTAATACTGTATCTTTGAAGTCCCCTAGAATACCTTAAATATAAAAATATAATAATTAATTTCTTCATGAATATCCCCACATTTAAAATAATTTGTTATCGAATTAATTGCTACCAAATGCTTATGTTAACTTTCACGCATATGTGCACACTGGTACATGCACACACACAGTTGCATGTTATGAAAACACTTCAGTTTGGAAAGTCTGCTGATGCCAAAGGCAAGGCTGGTGAAACTATTTTCAGTTAAGCACACAAACAGGTCCGTGGCCAAGCCAGATCCACAGCCACGGCTAAGCCACGATCTGTGCAAGTTTGCACCAAGATGTTCGGCACTTGATGCACAATCCACCGTCCCATGCTGCCGCATCTTGCTGCGGGTATCCCAGAATTCTCATCCATCAGTCCCCCCAGACATTAAGTACTCGTCTCAACGATGCGAGAGTAAGCCTCCCGACAGTTTGAAAAGCGAGTTTGTCCGACTCCGTAATAAACATACTTGAGTAATCACTGCCGAAGGTAGCTGACATGTAAACATAAGCAGGTATCGGTGATATCTTTATTGCGAGTGCTGTAACATATTGTCTTTGGAGTTACCTCCCATGGTGGTGAAATTCTTCAGGTTCTCCTGTATCAGAAGGCGATTGGTTGGCACTGCCACTCAGCTTTCCAGGTGTTGACCCGATATCCTCAGAACATGTGTCAATATAATATTTATGGCTGTGGCTGGTGAGGTAGAATAAATTTATCTTATGTTTTGGTAATGAATTTTTCTAATCGTTCCAGCCGTTATCTGCATGTTTGGCAAGGTGTCTTGAATACTCTAATCATTTTGAATATAAATACAATGGTCAAACCCATTATTTATCTTGAATACGGTAATAATAATAATAATAATAATAATAATAATAAAAATATTGCGTGTTTATACCACACCTTATGAATGCTGTACACATGCTCATGGTGCTATATTAGACACATCTGAAGAATACAATACAATAGCATGTAATATAAACACCAACATCATTGGAACTCTTCAATTATTTCAATTTAATCCTTGCGGAATTCCATGTAATTTCATCCCTATGTTTAACCTTTCACCTGCTGGAAACAGCCAGGGATGCCGACTGAACGGTGTGATTGATTAATCCAACAGGCAAAGGGTTAATCTGAAAAGCATGAGCCTATACCGCAAGCATGGATCAAATTCATGTGAATACACATTTTTTTCATGTTTCTCATGTTGCAAGAACTTGGGGCTGATTAGTGTTGAGCATGTTCATATGATGCGTGTTTCTTCTGTTCCAGTCAACGGGTGCGTCCATACAGGTAGCTAGCGAGATGTTGCCGAACTCGACGGAGCGAGCAGTCACCATATCAGGCACCGCCGATGCCATCACGTTGTGCATCCGCAGCATATGTGGCATCATGCTCGAGGTGGGTTCTTCTTCCAGACTTCGTCTTAACAATTTTTCCTCAAATTAAAAATAATAAATTCCATCTCGCTCTGAAAGGATGGTGTATAGCTAGCCAGTCATGCCACCCTCGCAGCAAAGATGGTTAGGTGTACTGTTCCAGGATTTACTATACCCCATGATGGTCTAGATCTTCATGAAGCTCTTGTATCCACTAAGAGACCATAGCGATCTAATATGGATCCATCTTTGTCACAGATCACTATGAGAGCACAATGGTCTAGATCTTCAAGAAGCTCTTGTATCCAGAAAGAGACCATTGCTCTGTCATGGCTTCGATCTTGTAATCCGGAGACTTAACAAAATTTCATGCACTTTTTGATACAAGCATGAAATTTGGCATAGTTGCTATGCCGCGATGGGCCTTAACCCTATCCCTGCTGGATTAGGAACATGTATTGCTCTTTAGGGCATGTCCGGTTGCCTCCAGCATGGAGAGAGTTAAGTCTCAGAACTATTAATGGGTACAAGATCTTCCTAAAAAGGAAACCTGATTTATTAAAGGGACGAACAAACTTTCAAGAGGAATCTGCACACAATAGGATTGTCTACGGATATTGTCTATCAGAAACAAAATATATTTTAAGTAGATTGTCACGTTAATCCTTTTATGAAGCGCAATCTCTCGTAAAAGACTTGACTTGGAACGGTATCTGAACATTATTTGAAAGCAATTGCGTTAAGCCGTACTCCAAAGCGACTTTATTACGTATTCGAAAGCCGACGTTATTACGGTAATACTCGTTCTTGTCGGGGTGAAGTTCATCAGGTTGTTGGGTGTAGCGTGTAATAGGCTCGCTAATGATGATTCATATCAAAGATAGGTCAGCACGGCAAGACAGAAAACCATGTGCTACATGCATCACAGAACAACATTGTAGGCGGTACGCAGTGATCAGATGAAGAAATGATTTAGTGGCAATGTGCCAGGTTTAAAATCTTGTAGGTTCTGCGAGGTAGCCTCCTATGGAATGGAAAGTTTGTGCAAAGTCAACCTGATATTCTGTATCCTTGTAGTCGTGAAATGTGCTAGTTTTCTTTTTCATCTGTAGATTTAAATTTAATTGAAATTATGTTGTTGTTTTTTGCAATGGAAGAGATATACATATATTTATTTTTAGAAAGGAAATTGTACTATCCATGAAGAAAGTTTTAGTTGCCATAGGTTTCCGAGTTTGCATGTCCTGTATTTTCAGTATCTTTTGAGCAGATATGGGTAAAAGATTCTCACTTTGATGTCAAACAATAAATTCACTAAAGTTGGTCTACAAATTTTCCACAAAGCTCCTGTTCAATTTCTACAGATCGTGAAAAATGCAAGTAAACTTTGTGACATAGCAAGAAATATCTTACTTCTTTACACCAATATTTCTTTGAGTTGGTAGGGTCTAGAAACTTTGCCCCAAATTTTCGTTCAATTTCCACGGATAGTCAGAAATGCATGTAAACTTTGTGGCATAATGATAAATATCTTGCCTGTTTAAACCAATATATGACTAGAAACTTTGCCAAGATGTTCATTCAATTTCCATGGATAAATTTTGTTGCATAACGAGAAATATCTTGCCTGTTCGCACCAATATCTCAGCCCCGATTTCCACGGAAAGTCGTCATAAATGGAAGCAAATTCCGTGGCAAGTTTCTTAACCTGGCTTCTTTGATGCCAACCAAGGTAATAAGCTCTAACCTGTGTACACTGTTAGCGCTGTGTATATAACAATCCAAGATAATATACTACAGTCGCAGCCTAATCGAGCATTTGTTGACGAAAAATTAGGTTGATAGCCGTAGAATTACCCTGCTGTTTAGCCGAGGTTGTTTGCACAGGCCGGATAGGCTGCATCTGTTGTTAAATATTTGCAAACAAATCGAAGGATGCATAAGAAACTGTCGGTGTAATGAGTGCGCGAGAACGAGGGTTATACCCTTGAAGTGGGAACAGGCCGCAAATTAGCCCTTAGGTGACTCGGAACGGCGACTTCGTATGTCTGTGGATTGTAAGCATGCCGCGTGCGCGGGGTGTTTGTTTTCGTATCGGCTGTTTGTTTTAAAGTGTCAATGGCTGCAATGGAATCCTGTTAGCTTGGCACCTCTGGGAAGAATCGGTTACAGTTTAGAGTTATCTTTCCTTGATTTGAGGTTACTTGATTCCATATGTAGGCCCTTTGTCTGTGTGTCGTTGGTGTACTCGATGACATGTGTCGAAATGCGTATGGTGTAGTTTTACAGCTTTCCTTTTCTGATATGGTTTCGTTGCATATGGATGAGATATTCCCATTGTTGCTTAAAGCAATATTCCATTCATTTATTCATTCATTCATTCTAATATGGTTATTTTAACACACACTACGTTAGCATCACTATTTAAAATAAATTATTTATATTTAATATTCACACATTACTATTATCAACAATGCTGAATTTTACGCAAATCAGTCTACTATTTAAGGTATGCGTTTTCATACTATTGTGATACGATACTATATTATTTCGAATTATGTCAAATATATTAACTAACAGCTTGTTTTAGCTAGACAACTTTTTTTAAGTTCCAGGTTTATATAATTTATTGCTGTATAGATCCAAACGTAACATTAAACATATTAAAATTATTATGCAATTGTATAAATATACAACATTTTTTTACGTTTTTACGTGCTCTTTGTGTATTATCGCATATGGGTGAAATATTCCTGCTGTGATGTAAAGCACTAATTCATTCATTCTCCTTGTGTAATTGGAGAAAAGTGCATACTCTTTGCTAGAATAAAGAAGGTTTCGTTTGGAACAAGTAGGATGTTTTGCAGTTATCCCAGATTATCATAAAATATTCGTTGACAGTGACGTAATTGAATTCCGCCGGGATAATTTGACTGTCATGTTGGGTCGTACAAGCAATGCATACCTCTGAAGCCTCATCAGTCATCTTTCTGGGGGGAAGGGAAGGGAATGAAGGGGAATGGGGATGTGAGACTATTTCCATTGAACTCCAGTGCAAGATGGATTCCTAGACAACAAGGTCATTGGCTGAGAATTATGTCGTCGGTATTCATACGCAAGACCTGGATTTATTTCCGCCGTGGGTCTCACAATCGCGGAGTCTAGCATCGTAAATATCTTGTCCACCTGTCTGGTGATGGCAGTAATGTCGCGACTTTATGCCGTTCTGACAACGTGACGTCATTCTCCCGACAACGCTCGACAGTGTTGACATTCTCTGTGTCTTTGCTTGTTTAGACGGCTTCCAGCGTACACTGAGAAACTCGCACATCCAACAAACATTGCGTTATTCATTGTCGTAGCTAATGGCGTCATTATTTCCATCTTGGCATCGCCCACCCAAGTCGAGTTTGGATTTAGATTAATCCCGTTATTCCATTTAACAATTCACAAAGTCGAAATATAATTCCAACCATGCTTTTTTGAAAAGTCGCTTTATGCCACCGTTGCAGTTGTAGAGCGAAAAGAGAAAGGGGGAATTATGGAATATCTGTATGGTAAAACACTGATCTGTATTTTATGATCTCTTGATCATTTCTTTGAAATTACCCATAGAGGATCTGTGATTGTTGGAAGCGCTATGTTATCTCAGTCCGTCTCTGTCAAGCGCGGTACTCGATGTTCCTCACAGCCTAACTACTTCACCAGCCCTCTGCGCCTCACAATCTGTTTAAGCCGCTTCAGGACTACGCCCACCATGACGTAGCATAAAGGTGTCGGGGGGGGGGGATGGGTAATATTCTCGTTTTATTTTTTTTTCGCTCGGTACCCCATCTCAAAACTCTTAAAACGCTGCTTACCTTTGGTTCTCATACACAAACAACCGACGACCATTGCGTAAGGATATTTATTTTGTTCATTTTTCCGAGGGGCAATCGTCTACGGACTACGGACATATGCTCTCAAGCTGCAGGGCTGCCTCGTGTGTCGTGGCGAATGTGCCGGCATCCATCGGGCCGAGAATAGCGCGAGTTCCAAAGTCACAAGGGCTCAGCTATGAACTTTTACGACTGTAGTAGCAGTTCATTATCCACAACAGGGCTGACCTGGAATGTCTGTAGGTTATCCCCAGAAGCCTTCTTTCTCAAGATGGTGCTGGAGGGTTTTCCCCCATGCTACCGTAGAAAACCATGTTGAAGGGAATCCGAGATACTTCAATAGGACATAGAGCGGCCATTGGCATTAATTAATTTTTGAAAATCGCTGATCTGTAAGTCATCTCTGATTGCCTCTGGGGTAAGAAAGGTTAAATGAGAATAAGAATAATAATAAGGATGTTTATATGGTGCATTCATACCACATAGGAGAATGGTCGAAGAGTATTACTATTGAATATGATAAGAGGGTACTAGCAGTCTGCGCATACAAAGTAGCTGAATGTTGGGGCACTTCCTGTGCGAAACACTGTAACTCAAGGACCGCAACTCCAAGCTTAGCAATGATGTAGTCAATGGCTAAGTTTGGAATTAAGGTTACCTAAGAGCGACACTGCGGTAGTGTTTACATTTTTTTTCCAAGCGTGATTATTGGGAGATACAAAAAGTGGACATATTTACATCTTCCATTATTAGCAGAATCGTACAATTAATATCTGTTGAATGTACCATATGGTAATATAATAATTGAATATGTATAAAATAGCTGTTGACCTTTGATTCTATTTCAGGATTACAGATTGTGTATGCATGTACTTCTTTTCCTTTTATGAAAATGTAATTTATCATTTTCCTAATTGGAATTTTTAAAAGGATGATAATTGAGGAAGGAATTTGTTTAGAGGAATTTATTTTAGTTTGAAAAATAGTATCAATGTGAGACTTGCATAATTACTGCTGTCTTTGTATTCTTGTTTTTGGAAATATTTACATTATTACTATGTAATTTCTGTTTTCAAATCATTTGAGAAACTATGAAAAGATTTCCCCAATTTTTGTAAATTTCAAATTATTACCGTATTGAAAGTTTTATCTTGCAGGATTAAGAAGTTTTAAAAAAAAATTAAAGCACTGGTAATAATAAAAATAATAACTAAGGGGCCTACTATTCTCGAAATGTTTGTACAAACTTCTTAACCTAAGAACAGTTCACAGCCATACTATTGGAATCGTTGAGAACTGTTCTTGGGATGAGAAGTTCGTAAGAACATTTTGAGAATAGATCCCCTGATTTCTTTTACAATTAATTTTGTTAAACCCGCCGAAAAACTTTCTTCAAGCAACTCTGGCCTCTACTCATTTCAGCCTATCAACGCAGGATAGCACGTCACATGACTCCTCCGGCAGTGTCCAATCAGGCGTCCCGGTACGCTACGTGTGGTGCCCAGAGGTGCGACGCGCGGGCTTGCACTGTGGTGTCTGTGTATAGCTTCTATCTGTCCAATTCTCCTGTCATGCGACTCCAGTTTTAACCACGTATCTTTCCTTCTCTTCCTCAGTCCCCCCCCAAGGGAGCCAATATCCCATACCGTCCAAAACCTATAGTATCGCCTGTCATCCTTGCTGGAGGTCAAGCCTATACGCTACCGACGGGTCAGATGGGGCAGGTTCCTAGTCAGGAGGTGAGTGCCATGGCCGTCCACTAGCTCCGACCCCCAACCCCCCACTCCACCACCCCCACCCCCCACTTCTGGGAGCCGCTTCTTGAGACGTTCATACTATCGTTCGTGCGACAATCTTAAACATTCGTGTAGCAGGGTTATGAAAATGTTACGCATGTTCTTATGCTAAAAAGATCTGTGTAGCAGGTTTATGAAAATGTTACGCAGGTTCTTAGGTTAAGATGATCGTAAGAACGTTTCGAGAATAGGCTCCCTGTTCTGTTCATCGGTCTGACCCTTGAGCTTAACCACCACAACCACCACCACCCCCCACTCCCCATAACCACTCCCCCACTTGCATTGTTCTCTGCAGCCAGTGTTGCACAAACCACAGGATTTTTTTTCGGGGGTGGATGGGGTGGATTCACTCCTGTCACGTGCACCTTCCTGTTATGCTGACGAACCTAATTAATTCGTTGCTAAAATTTTGTAAACATGGTGGGGTTTTCTCTCGAAATCTTGCAAGAGTTAACTGGATTTTGGGGTTTTAAATCGTCGCAAGGAAGGTGTTCTGTGCAGAGGTAGAAAGTGGCTGATTTCTCCAGCTTACGACTTTAACATCAGTGTCTGTTATGATTAACCAAACTTTACTAGCAAAACTAACCAATGAATTATCGTAACTAGCTCTAGAGTCTATAACAGCCTAATATCACTATAATTATATGATCAGGGGATGATGAAATGTTCTAAAAGATCATTTAGGTAATTCGAGTCGGTAGCCAGTCTAGAGACGAAATCATACACAGTCTAGTCAAAGGGAAGTAATTCTGATTAAGAACAATATTAGATATATGACAATTTGCAATATTTTTCATTAGAACTTTTTGAAACAATTCATTAGATAGGCAAATGGAAGAGTCTATAAACAAATTCTATCATTTTTTTCGGGCCATTCCTTTTGAGAAAATATTACAATTTTGGTTACTAGTTTTGCAGGAATTTAAGAATGTGTCTTAACATTAATGGCACAAATTAACATTTTCCCTGATGGATGAATATTATAAACACTGTGGCACAGTACAATTTCATTCAACAGGGAGGGGGTTAATCAAGTGTTCATTCGGTCCTGATTTCTCTATTGGTTATAAACATTTCAATTCCAAAACATTTGGCAAAATTTCATCAAGGAATCATACCATTTTTATTATTCAAATCTGCTGAAGATTTGCATTAATTTTATTCTTCTATATTGTGATGGAAGATATTACCAATAATTTTCTGATTCAATTTTTTCATGATAAAACTAAAATATGAATGCTATTTTGTTCCATGTTGTATAATTTGTCATAACATAAACTGATCATGAATTAAGATTAATATCAATTCACATATGGTTTCTTGAAAGCACAATTATAAATCTGTCATCGTTGGTGAGAAATAAGATAATGAGAAGTAAGAGGTTTTCATGAAAATTTAAAGAAAGAAAATACAAGTGATTTTATGGAAGCTTCGAAATGGATTTATGGAAACTTCAAAATGAATTATATGATAGCTTTGAAGCTTCGAAATGGATTTGTAATGATATAGACTAATAGAAAAGTAACACCATTTCATAGAAAATATCGTCGCAAATGGGTGAAAGATTCCCGCAGCGACGTTAAACTCCATATTCACTCACTTACTCATAGAAAATATATGGAGAAAAAAATAAGTGATTTTATAGAAGTTCGAAATGGATTTTATGGAAGCTTCAAAATAAATATTGTGCTTTCTGGAACCAAGCTTTGCATGTATTGTTTGCTGTTACTAAGAACACCATTTGACAAACGTTTTGTTTTGTTACTAAAGTGCCCTCCCTTAGCAAGAGGACTCCGCCCACAGGTAGTGTATAACTTGGAAATCGAACACTCGATAGACTGGATATTTTTGTGCTGATTGAAACACTCATAAAATCACTGCCAACCCCATCCTAGCACTCCTCCGTAATGCAGTGCCTTGATTTATTAGACAAATTGGAAGTGATTTTTAATTAACAACATATCTGTTGCTTTTATTTTTACCATCAGTATATATTTGCTCATTGAAAACCGTTACACAGATTGAATATACGATATTGCAAATGGGTGAAAGATTCTCGCAGTGAGGTTAATATAATTACTCTCATTCATTTGATATATAGAAATGGTCGAGCACTAATTCAGTTGATTTCTTTCGCGACTATTTTCTTGTTAACCGTTACCGGTATATCAACATAATTTCACCACATTGGAATTAAATGTCAAATAGTGGCCCAAAGGTAGAAATTATGTGTCTAACAATAATTTATGTGTCTAACAATAATTTTTTTAAATTTATTATTCTGAAATCCCATTTATTAGATCTACCGGTATGTGTTGTTATATTAATTGTGGGTGTCTATATTTGAAATTATCAGAAAAGCTCAAAACTATCCAGACTATGTATTCTTAGCAGATGTGTTTTTCTATAGAAAGAAATAGTACGGTATCTACCTGTGTTATTTTCCATGGGGGTCTATTCTCCGGAACTGAACTCGGACTTGTGATCTACTATTTCCCAGACCCGCAAGAACCAATTCCCAGCAATCTGATTGGCTCACATTACCCAATACATATTATTCATATTTTCGGTCACATGAGGTGATAAGATTGCCAGGAATTGTGTCAAAATCTAGCGAATAGACCGCAATTCTGTGTTCCGATCCGGGGAATAAATCTGTTATTTTCTTGAGGTGATTGCTAGCACTGCACCATGTTCTAAATGCTTGCCATTAGTGCTATAATAGATGCTAGTGTTTGAAATGAACAATGAATAGATTAATTAGATTAATTAATTATTGTAGATGCTTCAGATGTTTAGTTGCGAAATGGATTATGTTAAATAGTCTTGTAATATAAGCATACAGTAATCCAAGAATTTCTGAATTTCGAGATTGCTTTCTGGATATTTTCTTAAATGAACTGCGTATATTAAATGTTGTCAAATAAGTATTGATATATTTTCCAAATGTATTTTTGTACATTTTCAATATTGTATTGTTGTAAATTTTATAAATTGAATTTTGTATAGCTGTATTTTCAAATTCGCATTGGGCATATTTTCAAAATTGATTTTGTACATTTACATAACTTTTTGGTATATGTTTCCAATTTATATGTATTCTACATTAATAAATTATTCAAAACAATGAGCAGGTTAACTTTCATCTATATTCTAATTCCAATCAATTTTATATAACTAGTCTGAAACTGACAACAAATAACTATTTATCATAAATCCATCCTCTCTATTTAGTCATATATTATAATTTTCTAATAATTTAATCTTTTACTTGTATGTATGCATGAATGTTGTGGCTTTGACTATATGCATTATAGTACTGTAACCATATTTAATAGCTTCATGTGTTGTGGTATATGTAATGTCCGTCATTTTAACTGTTAATAAATTAATGATAGAAATGTAAGTGATTTTATAGGTTATTTCTATTCTGAATTCAGTTTTCGTGCATGACTGGGTCTGGAGTTCCGCTCACTGAACTCACTGTAAGCATATTTCTTGGATTTGACCCTCACCGAACCCAATCAACGATACATTGACTTAAATATCCAAATTGTGCTCTAAATGTCACTTTTCAGACCCTGTATTTGCGAAACGTTTTTTGAGTATAATTTCATGCTCAACTCAAATTTTATATGGACATTTGTGATGAAAGAAACTTGAGTTTTAGCATGAAATCATACTCAAAATATTTCGTAACCTTGGAACCTTTCTTTAATGTGGCAGGGTTGTCTTTGCGTGTAATATTAATTTAGTTTTTTTTGGGGGTGGCGTGCAGAGAATTACATTTACTGCTACTGTAACTACTGGGGATTATTTTAAGAGTGAACTAGGGGAAATATACAGAACAAAATATAACGTACCACAATCAAAAGATGCAATATCACAAAGTGACAACATGTATAACAATACTCTCTTGTATAAGTTGTAATATATCGGTGAAATATTCCCGCTGTGAGGTAAATCACTAATTTATTTCTAATAATTATTAGGATGATGAACTTTTTTTCTTTCTGTGGACCACAATTTTATTTCAACACAAATGATTATGGGACATTTATTGGACACATGATTATGGGACGTAACTGGGAAGTAATTTGCGAATATAAATGTATGTAATTGTCAGAATTGTGCTCAGCAATGTCATAAATATTTATCTGGGAAGGATAGTAGTAACTATATTAGTGTTTTTTGACACATGCAAAGTATGATGCAAAGAATGATGCAAAGAACGATCTTGCCACTTTAACATAAAATATATAAATACTAAAAAATATGATGTTGTTCAAGTTAGATACAGATAAATAAAAGCAAATAGATCGACTATAATTCTCAGATGACGAAAATGGCCGGCCCCCATATCATGGCTCATCCCCTTCCCATGATCCCCACGGCACAGACGGTTCTTCCTGGAGGCTGTGTTATGAATGGTGAGAAACAAGCACATCCTTCTCCGTTTTGATGATAAACAAACGCATCAGTGCATTATTGGCAAATTTTACAAACCATCAATGCATTAATGGTACATTTTACATATTCTCAGTGCATTATTACATTTCATAAATCTTCAGTGTATTATTGTTACATTTCACATATCCTCGGTGCTTTATTGGTACATTTTACATATCCTATGCATTCTCACAAACCCAAAGATAACTTTACTGTAACTGTACATACAGCCCACCCCATCATAATTGTGATGGAATGTAACTTGATTGACAGGTTTTCACTGTAAAGAAGGATTCTGATTGGTTGAGTGTGTTTGATTGACAGGTTTGACGACGCTACAGTTCGCCAGGCCCAACAACGCATCAGCGCACCAGGTGATGGCAAACAACCAGCAGACGCATGAGATGAGCATACCCAACGATCTGATTGGCTGCATCATCGGGAGGGGCGGGCAGAAGATAAATGAGATTAGGTGAGTCTTTGTCACGTCGCCCAGGGAGTCGAGACGGTGAAGTTGGTACATACCGAATAGCACTGAGATTAATAAACATTTTTTGAGTGTGATTTCATGCTCATCAAAGGTTTGTTCACAAATTCCAATATAAAATTATATAGCACTCAATAGTTATAAAACAAATCATATTTTATACGGGAAAAAAGGGAACATTCCGCTATTTATCTTGTCTTTGATGCATCACTGCAAGCAAACATTAGTCCCCTTGATATATAAAGAAGCAGTCGTCTATAGGGGGGGGGTTGCAGTGCAGATTTTCTGAAGTAAAAACATGATTTTATGTATGTCAAGTGAATGTACTTTGCAGTTGTAGCTAAGAACGAGTCCAAAACAACCATACCTATTTGTGATATTATGCCTTTAAACATATTTCTTTGTCTAAAAACTCTCAAACTTGAATCTGTCCACACAGGCAGCTGTCGGGTGCTACGATTAAAATTTCCAACGCAGAAGAAGGAATGGCGGACCGGAAAGTGACCATCTCGGGAGCGCCGGAAACAATCGGTCTCGCGCAATATCTGATAAACACAAGGTTGGTGCAGACTTCCTACTGTTATTACACAACGGGTCATAGGTGAATGAATGTCTAGACCATGATTGGCCGATTCGTCTGCCTCAGATCTCTTCTCTAGCTCAGCGGCCATCTTGTGTTGGCAGTGCCCGTGTGGTTGCACATCGTGGTGTTGATTCCGCTTACGTAGTTTCGGGCACACCGTAGTTGTTACCCATTGCATGATGGGAGTTTTTGTTTTATTGTATGAAATACTGAGGCTGCTGTTTTTGTAGATTCAGACTTTTTTAATATTTTTTTTTATGTTGGTGTAAATTTTTTACAAGCTTGTAAATGTCAATTTCTAATTTATTTTGTGTTTATTTATTTTTGAGTCTTTCTGTTTTCTGTTCTAGTTTTGGAGTTTAGCTAATTTAACCTTTTTCGAACAAACCACACTTTTTTTTAATGTATTTTATTTGCCGACTCTGACTTGTACATAAATAAAGGATTTTAGCATTTATGTGAAAAACTTGTATTATAATATATAATAATGTAATATATATATGTAAACATCAAAATGTTGTCTATACATGCTGTGATCAGGAGAGTGTTGTGCTCAAAGTTTCAAATGCTCAATGATACTTGTCTTGTGATCTCGGGAGTTTTGAAGCAGTTACATGTTAGTGATTCGATGATATCACATATATAATATGATGTAGTGTTAGGGATCCTTAGTGCTGAATGGATCGAGGACAATTATGCTAGCGAAATATTGCTACTGGAGTAGGATATAACGATTACGAGACCTGGCCCCGAGATTACGAAACTTTTTAGTACGATTTCATGGTCAAGCTCAAATTTTATATGCAGATTTGGGAACAAAACTTTGAGTTTTGCATGAAATTGTACTCGAGAAAGTTTCATAATCTCTGGATCAGGAATGGAAGTTAGTATCCCACCCCACCCCCTCCACCCCCCAAAAAAACTCCCTAGAATCACCTACTAGTCAAAACTGTCAAATTTGATTCTCAGTAACATAATTGCTAAATTTTATTCTTAGTCGCACAATTGTCAAATTTGAATATCAATTGGAGGAAATAATTTCCAGATATGTAAAGGTCTCACATAAATAAAATAAGATCTTCGAATCAATAAGCTGAATTCAAGGGAGACAATTAAGCTCTATAATCACTCGGTCATTTTATAAATAAAGTAAAATCTATATCTAAAACTGTAGTGTTGAATATTCTTGGAAGACATATCTTGGTTGAACGTAAATTATTTCAAAGATATATGAGTACCTAAAAGAGACAGGCGAAACAATTAAAAGAATAATTTCTGCATTATAATTATCTTTCTATATATATCAAACAAATTTCAAAACTTTTGTAATTTGCAGAACCTGTTTTGATATGGTTACCTATTTAAAAGTAGAATTACGGATGTATGAAAAAGGTGCTTATTACCATGATCACCACTATGCTTTGTTTATATGTACTATATTTAATCACATCTCCAATTTGTTTATTTTGTAATTTTTACGAATCTTTCAGAGAATGTATTGAATACGAGTCATATCTTAAGGAACTTTTGTTGTTTGTTCTATTTTTTTTTGTCCAGATAACTGCTCAATTTCTAAAACAAGTGATCAGATTTCTCCAGGTTCTGCAAATACATGTAGTAATATTTGGGCATGAATTGCTAGATGTAAACGTTTGTCACAATTTTGCATGTCCATTGAATGTTGAAAGAGATATAGGTACGTGTATTTGAACTCCCTTGTCGCAATGGTTTTGATTGCATGGAGAGAGAGAGAGAAATTTAGTGATTTTTAATTATGTCACTGACTGTAACATCATAGAATCTATGGTCACGTCTGCATGCACATTCAATTTTTCATGAAAACGCCAATATATCATATTATTTTCAGACAGTTGCCGCTATATTGTAAACTGAAAGCTGTTTGAAAATGAAATAAAGTTTTGATTCGACATTGTCCTGTTTTTCTGTGGGAGGGAAACTAAAATTGTGTTGAAAAAGGAAAGAAAACAATGTAAAATTGCAAAGGGGAGATAATTTGACTTTCAGTATGAATTACTCCCCTTTATTTGTGAGTGTGTTGTGACTGCTTTTCGTCTTTCGATTCATTATGCATTGTGGCAGCGTCTTCCATCGTAGCATATTCATGAGAAGGGGGGAATCTTTAAATAATTATCACGGCGTTTAATTAAATTAATTAGTATTATAGCGACACAATAATTCCTGATATTTCTCATTGGAGCAATCGTATTCGAGCTAATTTCGCTAAATATCCATCATGCTCTCGGAATTCCTAAGCCCACTTCCTGGTTTAGTATTAGTTCCCTTATGATTGGTTTGTATTAAGTGCATGCACACCTCGTTTTAACCACCACTAAGCTGTTGTCCCGTAGCGGTAAAAGCTTAGCCCTATTATAGCTAGTCCTCGCTTTATAGAGAGAATGATCACCATATATAATCCATGTATCATACACTATAACTTCCATTTATTTATTTGTGGTGGTAGATCTTACAAACATTCATACTTTAAAAAAAAATAACAACAAAAAGGCACAGCAAAAGAAAATGGATACAGTAATATCCTAAATTATCGATATCGAAAAAATACCTTTCTGAAGTTTGTAATTGTAATGTTTATATTCTCGTAATCGTTATACTAGATATTTTCCATTTGAATTTTTTTTTTTAATTTCAAAATTGAATTAATGATCAAATTAGAAAAATTGTTAAATAATTGTGATTTATTTCATCTAGATACATCAATTCTTTTTAAATATAGAAACCCTGCAATATAGTACATGTAGAAGTTTTTCTATTTATTTATTTATTTATTATTTATTTTCGTCTTCTAGAGCATGTACTGTATGCATTTTTTGAAAGTATTTTAATTGCCCATTTGTGTTTTTTAAGCAGCATCACTATGTTTTTCATTATATTTTATGTTCCTCTTTTTAACTTTTATTTGGTTTCTGTTTTGTGAGTTGCTAACCTCAGATATACCACTGGGTTTATACGACGAGGGTTTCGTGCTCATGCAAGTGACCTAATGTATACTTATTCCCATCAGCCTATATCCGAGACTCGTCACAGTAGGCGGGATTGGGGGCGGGGCTTGTATTTTGAGTGACAGCAGTGGCAGTCTACGCGTGAAGGCATGTGGGGATAAGTATATTATAATCTAATGGTGAATGGGTGTCATTTTTGCAATTAAATGCTATGGGGGTGTTATCCTGTCCATATATTGCAAAATTAATATTAATTTTTACTACACATAGAATCTCTTTGAGTTGTTTATATGTCCAATTGCACTATGCGTCTCTGTCTGTGAATATATACACAGGATTTTTGTAAAATCACAACTAACATTTTATTTATTTCACCTGACGAAGACTGTTTTCTCTCAGTGTCAATATACAATGTAAATTTGAACTTCAAATTCTTTTTAAAAAATGGCAAAAAAAAAGGAGAAAAGAATATGTAATTCATTTGCAATTTTTCAAATACTTTTTATAAATTCAACGTATATTCAGTAAAAAAAAATCGGCACTTAAATGATCACCCAAAACAAAAAGAAGAAAAAAAAAAATCAACACTGAGTTGTTAGGAAAGCAGTCTTCGTTCAGGGGCACTTTTTATTTCCGTGGCGATGTACGTAATTGATTGTTCTCGTAGTGCAGCTGGGGTTTGTGGACTGTGTTTTTTGTCTAATACTTTTTTCCCTCCCTTTTTCTCTTCAGCATGGAAATGCATAAGACCTTGACCCTTGACCCGACCTCGACCCCAACAACCTCATCCTTGACCTCTGTTCAATCCCACGCTCCCTTGGCAATTCCACTGAGCCAGCTGATGAAGCCAATGCCAATGCTAGGCATTAATATGGGGGTTTTGGATCCAGGTGCCGATCGAAACAATCTCATGCCCAAAATGCGGGTTGGGTTGACGGCTAACCAGTTGAAGAAAGCTGAGCGACCTAAATTTGCTCCTTACTAATGATTGAATGCTTGCTCGCTCGTTTCGCTCGCTATAGTACTTCTTTGCCACCTAATAAGGCAATAATGAGCTAACACATACATATTATATATATTATATATATAGTACTTAACATGCGACTGGTAGAGTGGAACCATGGACTAATTTAGCGAAATGTATTTTTCATGATGGTATAAGGTGATCGGAAGATCTTTTTTTTTTATATATGAAAAATTTATAAAAAATGATGAAGTTTATATATATTCTATATTTGATTTTCCTAAAAAAAAATTAATACAAAGAGAATTATTTAATGTAAATTGAAGTGGATACGTAGTTCAAATGTATGAATTAGATTGATTTTGTTTCATTTCTTATTTTCATTTATGTGAGATTCCTAATGTGATGTGTGTGTTTTTTTCTTTCTCTCCAATCAGTCGTGACAATTATTTTGTAGATTATATTATTGTTTACCCATTTGCCAAATTGATTTTTGTTTTTATGAGAGTATTATCATTAGTCGTCGAGAGAGTAGTACTTAATCATCTGTAGTCACTTCCATTACCACCCAATCAGAATCGTGTATGTAATGCTCTGCACTCAGCTCCCCAAAAACCAAATGCAACAATATTTGCCGCTAACGATTTGACTGTTTGACACATTCCAAGAAGCCATTATGACTCGCCACAATCAGGGTACGCCACTCAGACGATTCAGGTACTTCTCCATCGTTGGTTCGAAATACCACAAAACAAACAATAATAAAAAATATTTTAAATAGTGCCAATGAGATATGGGATTATATACGTACCCTAGATGCGTAGGAACACGTACATCCCAGTACCAGCGTACTAAGCAGCTATATCATCCTAGCATAATGGTTTTCTTCATGCAATATTGTCTTTGCAATATATACTTTAATTCTACCTAGTGTGCGGATGTTGTTTATTTGTTACCATATTATTATTATTATTATATATATTATATCGGCCCTGTTGCCTCAATCTGGCTGCGATGAGGGTCACCAGGGGCGGGTGGGTCATGGCGGGTCTACGTTTTGTCAGAACTGGCATGAAGAAAAGAAGTCCATAATAACCAAGTCATCTAATGTGCATAAGTTGCTGAGTTTTTTTTCAAGGTTTTTTTTTCTTCTCGTGTTTTCTCGTGTGAAATGATCAGACAAAGTGCCGTCCTAATCTTCCATAGTTTCTACCATTGCAATACTTAATATTGACCGTCATTTCACCAGACTGAGGCTGTTAACATAACTATAGATTGTTTTCTGTTTGTTAATAATATGCAGTACATGTGTGAACAATACGCAGTATATGTGTTGATAATACGCAGTACGCGTGTTAATGAAATAAGATACGTGTGTTAACTTTTCGCCATATTATGTGTGTTAATAATACATGGTACATGTGTCGAGTTTACGCATTACGTGTGTTAATAATATGCAGTGCGTGTGTTAATACACAGTATGTGTTAAGTTTACGCAGTATGTGTGTTATTATCACGCAGTGTGTGTGTTAGTAATGGACACCACATGTGTAAATTCAGCATGAAAATGGGTGCTGTGTGAATTGAAAACAAAAAAAAACATATTTGTAAAAGTTGATTTTGGAAAGATTAGTCTAAAGCAATATATGTAAAAAGGTTGTTTAAATGTTATGATTTGTTGTTTGTCAAAGAGTGGAATGCTTTATTGTGTACAGTTATTGTAGAAGTTCTCCCAAATGTAACGCAATACAGAGGATTTTTTGGTAGCTACCATTTTTTATGTTTCAAAGTGTTAAAATGAGAAGATTTTCTTCAATTTTTGTGTCTTTCTAGGATATCAACTGAAGTTTGTGGATTGGGAGTTCGCTAAGTATAAGACGGACCATGTTGAGAATCATTCACATACTTACGGAGAATTACTCATTCCGCACATCCCTCGTATCACAAACTGGTGGACATTGACAGCGGTACTTCTAAACGCATTTATTGTCGCAAATTGGTGAAAGATTCCCGCAGCGACATTAAACTTCCGTAATTACTCGCTCACCGAACACATTTCTTTTCATAAGCTCGTCGAAATCTGCTTTAAATTTCTGTACTAAAAGTAAATTGAAATCTGAAGAAATGTGGTCATTCGCAATGAGTAAATACGCATAATATGTGTACACTGTTGTTCCACCAGAGCTCAGTGATATCAGGGATGTGTGAAAGTGAAATTGCACCGCACAGCTCTATCTGTAATGATGTATGTACAAACTCTCACTCATGGAGTCTTTATTTATATAACAAAATAGGAGGTTGAATAAAAAAACAAAAACAAGAAAAATATGGAAAAAAATATTATATATATATATATACAAATATATATATGAAAAATACATATATGTATGAAAAATGCACTGTGCTTGACCATTATTGCAATATATATATATATACTTAATGTGTGAAGTTTTGTTTGTGTTTCTGACCATTGTGTGAAGAGTTCATTGAACTAACCTAGCATTACCCGTGGGATTGTTTTTCTGTCCGGCTAGACTGGGTCCTGTATTGTTGTCATTATTAATGAGATGCTGTTCAGTGCTGGAGAACCAGTCGCGAGTGCTATAACGTTATTCGGCTTTTTATTTTTCAAGAAAGAGTAACCTCCCTTAAGTCACGAAATGGCCAATCCAACATATATTTTTTTTCTCTCCTCGGGAAGTGGAATACTACCGATTATTGTTCTAGTCACGGGAGGTTAAAATAGTCGTGAAAACTCAGCTCGTGACGTTTATTCACCTAGAAATGCTTGAATTATTTGTTCTGGTTACAATTTCAATCATGAAATCCCTAGTCGATGTCTATGGTGCCTGTTGTAAAGGGCTTGCTCTTACTACCTCAGCATTTGGTGATATGTGTTACAATATTTTACCGTAATTCATAATCCTATTGAAATGCCCATCCCTAATATTTAATAACAAGCATTATATATACACATATACACACACACACACACACACACACACACACACACACACACACACACACATGCGCACACATGCATACACATATATAATGGCAGCTTTCATGAAGACAACTCATTATTTAAAGTAATGCATCTCCGGGTGCCCTCAGCATGGAGAGGGTTAAACATAATGCAGAGCCTTCCAAATTCAAAAAGTTTCCTGTCATCGCCTATGGGTGAAATATTCCCGCAACATAAAGCATTAATTCAATCAATCGAAAAGTTTCCATGGGTGCTGGTTGAAGAGTTGCTTCCCCTTGGTGATCCCTGAAGTGAGAATGAGGCTAGCGTTGCTGTGATATACAATAATCGGACGCATGTGATCCGTATGTGTGATTGTGCAACCCGTCTATGGTTAAAAGCATAAGGGACCCATCGGCATATCTTCTTCAAACCAAAATAAAATATTACGTTATTGTATATCATTTGAAAATTGTCCAATTGTTCAAGGACAGAGTGTCACAGGAAGTCATCATATAACAAATAACAACTAGGGTATAATTGCCAGTATTTTGTGCATCAGACAATTAACATTTGTTACAGCGTGGGATATCGTGCAATTCAGTCAGTATTTAAATAAACCGTACAATAAGTCAACATGTTTCTAGTGCAATGGATATACCGTTTAAAAAAGCAATACTTGTGTTTCTTTT
This sequence comes from Lepetodrilus galriftensis, assembly GCA_032361785.1. Taxonomy (NCBI): domain Eukaryota; kingdom Metazoa; phylum Mollusca; class Gastropoda; order Lepetellida; family Lepetodrilidae; genus Lepetodrilus; species Lepetodrilus galriftensis. Next base: position 1,209 of record JAUTBZ010159999.1, on the reverse strand, counting down.
GTGAAGTCGTTATGTGATTCTATATATATTTTCCTTACTGTTGACGTGTTTTGATATGAAATTTACACTCGTAAAACTAGTAGGAGAATGTTGTCTTTGTCAATTGCAAATAGGCCTGTATATTTGTTAGTGGACTATATTTTGAGAGTTGCTGTATTTCCCAGATTCCTGTGTTCTTGTCTAGCAAGCTACACCGTAGCAAGTGTATATATATACTTTGTGTAGACGGCATGTTACAATAAGATTACATTCACAAAGAATTACGAGGAAAATTTGCCCTTTAATAAAAACTGCCCTTAGAAATGAAGCATGTTGTGAATTACCATAGCATCATGGTCAAGCACAGTGATTGGGTAAAGCAAGTCATGTGACCATATCATCCAGCCAATCGCGGCACTTGCGCAAGATGAGTTGCATATCATTTAATTTCAAAGAATAACAATGTGCCCTTAATTTATTTTTTTACTTTTTCAAAGTGTCTTCATCATCAACGCCAATATTTAAGCCAATGACGGAGAATATTAACAAGTGATATTATCGTCATGTCGCTCCTCATGCTCCTACTTGGGCATGGGCGTGACTGCCATGCGATCAGAATGAGGCTGGTCACGTGACAATGTATTGTTACTCCTCAGTATTTTCTTGGTGGTCACATGACTCGTGCTAACCTGCCACGATGTTTTTAAGTTGAGTATACAATTAATATATTCATTCATGCAGTAACTTGTTGGATAGTTTTCTTTGATTGTTTTTCATTTATATAGTGTGGTTCACTTCGCTTTATGAAATGAACTGGATGCTTTGAAGTGTATGGTATTTTCCAGTTGACAAAAGCTGTAAAAATGTGTTGCCAAAATCATGAATAAAAATTGAACTGTTTGAAATTTTTGTTATGTATTTTTTGTGTGTGGATCTTGAAGATTACAGGAGAATCCCAGCAACAACTATTTGTCATATCCCAACAAGAAATATTTGTCATATCCCAACATTAAATATGCATAACAAGAAATATTTGTCATATCCCAACATGAAATATTTGTCATATCCCAACATGAAATATTTTTCATATCCTTGCAACCACTATTTGTTCTATCATCACAACTTCAATAAATGGTATCATTTCAACCAACATTAGTCACATCCCATCAACAACTATTAATGGCAACTGTTAGTATTCACTTCCTTGCAACCATCGTAGCAAATGTGTGA
>JAUTBZ010159988.1:0-11035 GCA_032361785.1 Lepetodrilus galriftensis | reverse complement strand
TTATGAGAATAGGCATTTTATTAAATCTCATAAGGCGCAAGCTCTTTGACCAAGCCGCAATATCCCACCAACCCAAGGATGCCCTTCACTTGGTCACCCCCTTAAGCTGCACTCACTTTGGTGCGGGCAATAATGGCTTGTGTCAAGGCTTCACCTTGTTTGCCCTTGGCAATTTCATCCCAGACAATCTCAGCGGCCTGCCGCGTTAAAGCACAATCATTTTTCTCAATATCTGCGATAATACGATCCATCACAGCCAAATATCTATCTTTTTCAGAGCGATCACTCAAGACCACATGATCTGGCGTTTTATCAACTAACCGCCACAAGGCATAAGTATGGAAATTGCGCGGCAATAAGGGCGCGTCTTTATCAAGTGACCGCCGAAATTTTTTACTGGCAACCAACAACCAGGCAATGGCCTGATAGGCTTCTGTTACATGGCTCTTGGAGAAAATATCACGGCCAAAACGAATTTCCCCTTGCGCTCTTTCAAGAAACTGGACAGGATTTTTTTCCACTTCATGAGGGACATGATAGAAGCAACTCACCGCCGCTTCCAACAAGTCACGCGCAACAACAGTGCGCTCAATATCAACAATTTCCTCAAAAGGTTTATTACGGCGGCGCTGCAACCAGATTTGTTTATCATCTGAATGGAAACGATGGCGGAATTTACGCTGGAAAGTTCTGATTTCAGGCAGACGGGTAAACATATCCCACTCGTCAACAGGATGCTGGGTATTTGTCGCCGCAATAATATAATCTTTCACATTATAATTGGCAGAAATAATCAGCTTAATAGGCAAGAAAACACCGGCAAGATGCTGCCAGTTTTTATGCATCACAAAACAGGTTTGCGCACCATTAATCACTTGCGGTGCAATCAGTTCATAACTATCAATTTTAGAAATTTGCGCCTCTTTGGTATTCGGTCGTAACAGCACTTTCCGCGCAAAGATAACAACACCATTATGCCCATAACCAATTAAGGCTGGCTGACCAGGGAGCACACCAATTTCTCTTGTGCCAATCAGGGAATTCTCTATTTCGCGCGCCCCGCTATTCCAACTATGTTGCGTTAGATCGGGTTCCTCCTCAGCCACTTTTTCTGGCGCAACCCCTTCTTCATCGGCATCAAGATAATGGCGCGGACTATCTCTAAAAAAGCGGTAATCCAGGTCAGGGACACCGCTCTGCCCTTCCTCTTTTTTCTTAAGAAAAACCTTGAGCAATTCTTGCGCAGGAATATGACCAATAAAGCCCTGAACCTTTACATTTTGCCCAGACGTTGCAACACTATTCCAGTCATCAGGCAGTTCAACAGTGGGCATTTTGACAGCGCTAAAACTATGGATCATGCGATTAATCGCAATACGGGCATAATCGGCCGCTGATTGTATCTGCTGCTTCCCCCAAATATCTGCCCGAACAATTGCCAGAGGCAGCACTTTATGGATGGCTTCTTCAATTTCACAAATCGCGTTTCGGGCGCAGCCTTCATTTTCAAGCACCCCTTCTGCGGAAAGCAGAACAGTTATTTCTGGGGCAAAATCACGTTCCAATTTATCAAAACATTTGCGTACACAATTATAGTTGCGCCATTGCTGCTTGGCCTGTTCATTAATATCAGCTTTGCCTGCGCTGCGCCGCCGCGCTACTTTTTCCTCAGGTTCATGAAGCCAAAATAAAATATCATCACGAAAAGCCGCAATATCTTGCGTACAATCCACACCTTCAGGATGCTCAGGCAAAATAGCCTTATGAAATAAAATACGGATAGGCGCTTCGGGGTCTTCGTCAGCGATTCTGCAAACATCATCGCAGGTATAAATGGCAGTGTTGCCTATCGCCAACCCAACCCCATCAATACCGCAATCCCCTTCGCCATCTGTGAAAGCTTGGTCAACAGAACGGCCAAAACCAAGAGGAAAGTTAAAGTCATGCATGGCCAGCAGCAAGCTCAAACGGGAAAAAAGGAAGCTATCAGAAATGGCCTCTTCCGGCTTTTTGCTAATGCGCGGTATCCAGTCGCCCCATGCAAGCGTTTCTGGCGCATTCTCCATGCCACCAAAAAGGCGGTATCCCTTCTCACGAAAGCCTTGCAGCAGGGAAGACACACCCTTTTTTTTAGGTGTTGAACGAAAAAGCCTGGAAAACATAGCAAATTATCCTGAACAATAGTTTGGAGTATGCTCCTGTCACCCGGAAACCCGAAAAATTCAAGTGAGAAATTTGTCTTCTGGACAGGTGCGTTCTTCGTAGCAATGCCTTAGCACTGGAAGAAGGACGGAACACGCAGCCAGAGGGCAAAAGAGCCAGTTGAAAGTTCGGCTATCTGGGCGATAGGAGTATATCACTACTATCCAGAGCATAATGAAAGAAAGCAATCTGAAAACAAAATAAAAGGAAGGCAGGATGCAGTTATTCACAAACAGGCTCTATGAATATTTTTTGTAAAAACGGCAAAAATACCGTTCCAGAGCCTATCTCCCTGAAGGTTACGCCTAAAAATTCTTACTAAGCGTAAAGTTCACACTATGAGAGTCAAATTCATAAAAAGCAATATTACTGTCTGATCGTGTATAATTATAAACCATTGAAGGGGCATAACCAAAAAGGTTCCAGTCCCGTTTTGTCAACTGCAAGGAGAAATTTAACTTTTTGTCTTCCCGACTTGTAATACTCCCAGGGAAAATCCCCTCATAATCCAGTTTGGTATATTGCCCCTGAGTATAAACACTCACACCAAAGGGCAATTCCTTATAAAACCCTAAACCTGCTTCCCAGCTCTTATAGGTCAAATGCTCACTCACCGAATTCTCTTTAGAATAAGCGCCTAAAGTGCGGATAAAACTATGTGAATTGAGGTAATGATCATTTCTTAGGAAAAGCCGATAAAAGTCGCTATTCTGATAATCAGTGACATCATACCGACGCCGTTCCCACATGATATTCGTAGCAAGAACATCCCTCGCTGAAAGACGATAGCCTAAATCGGATGAAACGCCAACCGCTTTACTATAGACTTTCTGCCCAAACCAACGCCTGTTGGCTGTTCCTGAAAGGCTAATATGTCCTTTACGAAAACGATAACGTGGCCCCACAGCACCAGAAACAATCAAATCATCAAAACTTTTATCTCTGAATTTTTTATGATGTCCCCCACCTGAAATAGCTAAATCCAGGTTTTCTGCCACAGGCAAGCGAACGCCAGCTGACAAGCCACTATTGAGACCAATACCGCTCTTACGTTTTGAGGATTCGTTAATGGTAAAATCAAGGCCATTCAAGGTAACAGTCGTGTTATCCGTCCCATGATTCATATTGGTTGATGGCGCAACCGTCATATAGGCATTCACATTCCACGTTTTACGCTTATCCATTGCATTAATAAACGATTGAATCACCTTTTTCTGAACAGTACTTGTTCCCGCTGCCATCACTAAGTTAAAATGATGCCGAGCACTCTTGTCATCTTTCATCAAAAACAGTGTATGAGCCAACTCTAGCCGAACACGGTGCATTTTGGGATTAGAGGCCAATACCCCCCTATAAAGCTTGACTGCTTTTTTATAATGCCCTGTATTTTTATAAAGCGCAGCCTGTAAAAACCCAACCATTACAGCGCTTTTTTGTCTCTTTTTCATGCGATCCAGAAAGCTTTGTGCCAAGCCAAACTGAGACATTTTTATTAATTTCTCAATAACCTGAACTTTTTGACGCCCTGAAAAATTCGGCCATTTGGCAGACAACTGGCTTAATAAAACTTTTTCACCAGCATTTGCTTTCCCACCAGCAAAAAAAGAAAGAAAAAAGAATGCAATAATAAATACAATGAGAAAAACGTCTTGTCCTATCCTTTGCATTCTACAATTCCTAAACATTATTACGAAAAAGCCATAGCTCTCCCATGTAATTAACTCACAGAGAAGAGCCTACGCCCAACAGCTTTGCTTTTATTTTAAGGGGCTAACCTTCCAGAAGAGACATTAAATTCAACCTGTCAGACTAAGTGAGAGCAAGCCAACATTTGAGTGATCTAGCCTACTAGAGCCATTATTGGTCGCATACTTTAACCAGATAAGTCGGTTCGACTTATCTTGATTATGCTCTAGCGACTAGCGCCAAATGCGCCGACAACTGTAGTCCTAACACCAGCAACATTTTGATCAATCGTTACAGCGCCAGTTGTTTCACGAGCATTAGTCCCATAAAAGCCACCAGAGAGGTTAGAACTATTCACAGCACCAGCGGAAATATTGGTTCCAGACTGAACGAGCTGAGCTGTTCCTGTATAAGTACTCCCTGAAATTGCCCCGTTCACAACCACATCAGCACCCTGTATTGATGAGGAACGTCCACTCACTGTCCCCGCAGCAAAATCTGCATTCATCGTCATAGAACCACTAACAGTCTCAAAGCCCTGATTGTCCTTATTAACAGCACCTCGAAAAGCGCCTGAATAGGAAGCCGTAGCATTCACTGGCATATTCACTGTTGCATGTCCTGTATGGAATGCTGTGAGCGTATTCCCACCAGTACTTGCTTGCTCGGTGACAATAAGGCCATAAGCAGAATCCGCTGTACGGCGACCATAGAGATCAATGTTATCTTTACCAGCCTGAAGGCCTAATGGAGTTCCAGTAGCCTGATTTAACGCGCCTGTTGAAGTGCCACCAGCACTAACTTCAATGGCAGATGTTCCATTAAAAGAGCCAAGACTAAACGTAGCATCTTCTTCCCTTGAACCTGTTGCCTTCAAATCACCATCCAGAACAACCGTCAAAGCTTTCCCTGATGTTGTCTCTGTTACAGATGTAAGAGAAGAAACACTTGCACTGCTTAAAAACGTCCCCACTGAAGCAGCACGCCCTGGCACAACAGCTCCTGTACCGCCACCACCGCCGCCGCAAGCTCCCAACAATAATGTGGTGCCTGTAATAACTGAAAAGACCTTAAGACTTTTATTCCTTAAAAACATATGTGTATCGCCCCTCACCCATTGATAGATTACTTCGTTTTATACTCACTACCAGTCAAAACAGAATAACTCACCTAATTTTATTTATTCTTGGCAAGATAAACAGAATATCTTTTTGATAGCCGCCTCAATACAGGGGGTCGCTAACAATTCAGAAACACACCCTAACTATTATGTAAAAAGATTTTGGATAGAGCATAATCAAGATAAGTTGAATCAACTTATCTGTTTAAAGTATGCGACCAATCAAGGACTCTAGAGCGAAAAATGATCGTACTTAAATGCATTTCACTCTAGATACCTAACCTTCTTGAATCATCCATTAACACTTATAGAAAGAATAGACATGAATCAATTTATTAATAATAATAATCTGCCGACCTCCTAGATTCGTGACAAATAGACAACAGAAAGCAAAATAATTAGAAATATAAAAGAATAACAGTTTATCTTTACTCATGTTTTTAAAGCAAAGAACTAACTGACCATCTCTTTTAAAGAAACATAATCGGTTTTGCCTGTGCCTAATACTGGAATTTTTTCCATGTGTTTTATCTCACGCGGCACCATAAGCTCGGCAATACCCTCGCCCTTGGCAAAGGCTGAAAGCGTCTTTCTGTCTGCGCCCTCTTGCGTTGTCGCTAACACAAGCATCTCGCCTTTACGCGGATCAGGCAAGGCCACCACAGCATTCGCCGCTTCTGGCCAGCACTTGTCTGCCAGCTGTTCCGCAGCCCCAAGCGACACCATTTCACCCGCAATCTTAGCAAAGCGTTTCACCCGCCCCTTAATGGTAACAAAGCCATCTTCATCTATAGAAACAATATCGCCAGTATCATAAACCCCATTTTCCGGACGTTCCAGCACACCCGGATTTTCAGCACGCAAATAACCTAACATCACATTAGGCCCTGAAACGGTTAGCTTTCCGCCGCCATCAATGCCTGGCACAGGGTCAAGATCATAGGAAATAGAAGGCAGCAAGCGGCCAACAGTGCCTGCTTTAAAGTGCATTGGTGTGTTAATGGTAATGCCGGGCGCGGTTTCCGTGGCGCCGTAACCTTCCATAATGCGCAAGCCAAACTTGTTCATCCAGTCCAGACGGGTTTCATCCTTGACTTTTTCAGCGCCAGCAAAGACATAACGCACCGCATAAAAGTCATAAACATTGGCTACCCGCGCATAACCGCGCAAAAAGGTATCTGTGCCAAACATAATGGTCGCATCTGTATCATAAACCATTGCCGGGACAATACGGTAATGCAAAGGAGAAGGATAAAGAAAAGTCTTGATACCCGAAAGCATTGGCAACAGCATTCCGCCCGTAAGGCCAAAGGAATGAAAAACAGGCAAGGCATTAAACACAATATCAGAAGCATTAAAATCAATTCTTGCCGCCAATTGATAACGGTTGGCTAATAAATTCTTATGGGATAACACAACCCCTTTCGGTGTCCCTTCAGAACCAGAGGTAAAAAGCACAACAGCCGGGTCATCATGTTCAACCTGATTAATCATTGGATAGCTGCGAAAGATTTTGCCCCAAAACACACCCCATAGTTTATCTTTTAATTCTATTGTCTGCTTCAGGTCTTCAAGATAAACAATGGTGGCGCGATCCCCAATACCCTCTATTAAATGCTCCAGCTTGCCTTTTTCAATAAACAGCTTTGAGGTCAGAACGGTCTTGATTTCTGCGCCTTTAATCGCAGCGCGCATATTCTTGACACCTGTTGAAAAATTAAGCATGGCTGGAACGCGTCCCACAGCCTGAAGCCCAAAAAAGGTCACAGCAACGCCAACCGAGTTTGGCAGCAAAACCCCGACATTTTCCTTTGGCTTGGTAAATTCAGCAAACTTGCTTCCCAGCACATTGGCACCAATTAAAAGATGGTTATAGTCCAGTGGCTTACGGTTTACATCTTCAACAACAAGCGCCTTGCCGCCATTAATTTTGGTTGCTTCTATCAGGGCATCAAACAAGGTTGTTTCATAATCACAGGTTTCAAAAATCATATCACTCATGACATCATAGAGCTGAAGCCCTATCTCTTGTCGTCTGCGGCGACCTTTAATATCTGGGTCAACTTCCAGCATCACAGGCGGCAGAACCGTAAGGGTAATTTGCGGAAAAGGACGCAGCCTGACCTTACCCTTCAGCCGTGAGGCATAGCTATATTGCGCGCCATCAATGCGCACAGGCAAAACAGGCGCGCCCACCTTGTCGGCCACCATTCCCGGCCCCTCATAAATTTTCATAAGAGCGCCGGTGACCGTGATTCTGCCTTCAGGAAAAATAACACAATTTTGACCTGTATCCTGAATTTGCCGGATCAGACTTTTAATGGCCATCGGATTTGCGGGATCAAGCGCATAAACATCGACAAACCCTGTAAACAGCTTGACCCACCACTGCGTTGCAACCTGGGTGTTAATAGCGAACAGCGGTTTTCCGGGCAAAAAAGCGCCAATGAGGATACCATCAAGAAAAGAAACATGATTAACAACAATCACAGCTGGAACGCCGGCTTTTTTATAGTTGGACAGCCCATTGACTTCAACACGAAACAACAGCCTTAAAATGCCTGCAAACAATCCTTTAATCACCCGCACACCAAAAGGCAGCTGACTATTATCTTCGGCAAAAGTCCCCTGATTTCCCTCAAGATAGGTTTCGTTTTCTTTTAGCATTATGTTCTCTCTTCCTTAAGATAGAAGGCTGGCAAAAACCATTTTATCCAATATGAAGCTGAAAAAGCTAAAAGTTAAGTGTTTATTGCTCTAATGCACAATTGAGTTGTATCCGCTGTTTATGAGAGGGGCGGAAGGCCATCGCCATATTGGTTTTCAGCCAAATATGCAGCAAGTGTTTATCAGCTCTCAATAGCAAAGAAGTGCAAGACATCACTGTTTTTTATCAAGATACCAACCAGCCTGCGCAACATCAAATTGAACATAGTCGCTAAAAAAGAAAACCTTTTCCATAACCGCTTCCTGCGGTATCTGACCTCGCTTTGCTTTAAGCCAGTCGGCGCGTTCCATCGTTCCCATCACAAGATAATCATTGCCAATAATTTCAGGGTTCACCTCCCTAAAGAAGTGTTCCAGCTGTATTTCCAATGCATCTTGCCGCAAGATAATCAAATCACAGTCAGGACAAAACTTGCTTGTCATATTGAGAAAAAGCTGCCCTTGTGGTTTAAGCATAACCAAAAAGGGAAACTTTCTTACCTTTGTCTTTTCCTGACACTGAGGACATCTTGTGAAAGCTTCTCCCTTAAAAGAACTTAAGAAAAAAGTATAACGTTTTGGCTGCATATTTCATAACACTCCTCTCAAAATTACAAACAACTACAGGAACCACATAACACAAACTTTTGCCTCTCCCAATCTCTTCAGCTATAAAAATCATGCATAATCCCCAGTCCTTGCAGCCTCAGCCATGACATGATTTGGCTAAAATTGGGTGCTTCACTAAGGGCACTGGCTTCAACAGCATATGAGAGGCAACAAAAAGCCCCCTTTCGCTGCACTCCAGATGACTGCAAACCGGTAACGTTTTTAACAAGGACTAAAGTAAGATGAAAAAGATTATTGCACTTAGCACCATTATTGCCCCTCTGATGCTGGGTAGCACCGCCGCAATGGCTGGCACGCCAACGACAACAGAAGGCTGCCTGAAAATGTTAGACACCTTGGCCAGCAGCGCTGGTGCCAAAAAAATATCAGAAGATATGGAGAAAAAGCTTGAGCCTCTTGCTGAAACCCTGACGCAAAAATGCGAAGCCAAGAAGTTTGCTGAGGCTCAGAAGCTTTATCAACAAATTGACAAAACCATACAAGGTAAATAGGCAAAGCCGCTCCTCCTTCTACGGAATTGCACCTATTGTTATTGAAACAAATATTTGGTCAGGTCTCCCTAAACTATGGTGAAGACCTGACCTTTTTCTTTCCCTAAACGAGGCAAATTCTATGGATGAGACTGACTATTTTATTATTGCCAGAGCGCTCCACGTCTTTGGTGTTGTCCTCTGGATTGGCGGCGTCTCCTTTATTACCACCGTTCTGATCCCCGCTCTCAAACAGCTTAAGCAAGAAGAGAACAAGCTCGCCTTGTTTGAACAGCTTGAGGGGCGTTTTGCCTTTCAGGCACGGCTCACCACATTGCTCACAGGGCTGTCGGGCTTTTATATGCTGTATTATCTGGATGCCTGGGATCGCTATAGCCAGCTGCAATATTGGTGGGTGCATCTTATGACCGCTATTTGGGTGATGTTTACTCTTGTGCTGTTTGTGTTAGAACCGCTTTTTCTGCACCGCTGGTTTCATGAGCAAGCGATCAAAAATGATAGCCAAGCTTTCAACTGGCTGCACCGTATGCATATTATTCTACTCTCCCTAAGCCTGATTACCGTTTTGGGTGCCACTGCCGGAGCGCATGGTTTTTCATTTTAGCACACCTTTTGCCACTGACATCGCAATGTTAGGACTATCTGGATTAATAATAAGGGATTGCCGCGCAGGAGAAACCAACACATCCATATCTTCCATAGGCACAGCGCCAAGCAACACTTCATCACCAAAAACCAGCGCTCCTGTAAAGCAACCCCTATTCTCAAATTTAAGAACAATCAGCCCCATATAAGGCACAAGATGTTTGGTGCCGTCAGCAACAGTCACTTCCCGCTTATACAATTCTTCAAGATCAAGCTGAATGGCCACATGTTGCGGAATACACAAATGCAAAGCCCCTGTATCCACTAATGATTTCACCGTAAGAGGTTTACAGTCTTGCCTGCGCGGATTTGATAATTCTATTTGAGCATAAACCAGCCCCATCACTTTCTCCCTTGCGAAAAAACTTTACTGGATTGGAGCATAGCACCTTTTTCAGTTTTAAAGCAAAACCACTCCTAACCAGAAGCCGTCACAACCTTATTGCGCAAAATGCCCAGCCCCTGCACCTCCAGCTCGACAACATGGCCTGCCTGTAAAAAACGCCCCTGCTCCAGCCCGCAGCCTTTGCCGCGCGCGCCAGAACATGTCCCAGAACCGATAAACTCCCCCGGATATAATGTCTGGGTCTGGGACAGATAAGAAATAATCTGCTCAAAGCGCCAATGCATATCCCGGCTATTGCCCCTTGAATATTCAATGCCGTCCACCCGTGCAATCATCTCTAAATTATAGGGATCAGCTATTTCATCAGGGGTCACTAGCCAAGGGCCAATCGCATTGCCAGTGTCAAAATCCTTGCCTATCGCTGGGCCAAGGCGGCCTTTCATCTCTGGCAACTGAAGGTCTCGCGCTGAAAAATCATTAAAAATAGCATAACCGCCAATATAGTCGTGCGCCTGCTCAACAGGAATATTACGCCCCTGCTTGCCAATGAAAACGCCCCATTCCAGTTCATAATCAAACTTTTTGCAGCCCTTTGGAATAATCGTTTCGGCCTCATGCCCAATCACAGAAAAACGGTTACTTTTATAATAGACAGGCTGCTCATACCAAATTTTATTGAGACGTCCTGCCAGTGAATTTTGCCCGCTTGTTAGCCGCGCCGCCTGTTCATCAATCTTGGCAAGCGTTTCGCCGCCTGGAAAGGTAAAAACCGCTTTGCGCGTTGCATTGAGGATATGGGCTTCAAACGCCATAAAATCCCGAATCGATTATGGCACAGGCATAGGAGACAGCAATCTCACCTCATCTAAAGGAAAACTGACATCCTCAAAGCCATCGTTAGAGCGGGCATAACGCTCAACATAGTCCACAGTCTCTTGGGCTTGCGCAATCGCTTCAGCGCCGCCGCGTAAGAAGGACAGCATATCTTTAAAATGGTGGCAATCTTCCTTTAACCGCCCCAGACAAGTGACCTGCAAAGCAATAATAACGCCCCGCTGCGCCAGCACCACACCCAAATGGTGTTGTCCATTTTTTTCAAATGTTGCCAGTTTCATACATTTGTCCTGACCTCAGAGTCTGACCGAATATTCAGATAGACGTTTGATTGTGCTAAAAATCGTTCAATATCAAGGTTTTACGCGCAGATCA
>JAUTBZ010159977.1:0-11035 GCA_032361785.1 Lepetodrilus galriftensis | reverse complement strand
ACGTTATATAACCCATCCTTAGTCACAACTTGTTTATTTTGTAAATGTTGACAACATTTGTAATATCTAAGCACTTCTGTAGGGCCCCAAAGAGTACCGGTACACAGAACCATCTAAGTTATCAACCACTCGTCCAAACTTAATACTCAATTATTGTATTATTATTATTGTAACTTGTTTAACTCTCTCCATGCTGAAGGCAACCAGAGATGCCCTAAAGAGAGGTATCTGAGCCTAAATCAGTAGGGAGAGTGTTAATAGAGGATATTACACAATGTTCTATTTAATATCAACTTTATGTCCTGAGTGAAATACTTTTATTGCACGATACGTCACTTCTTGAAACATCACGCTGGGGCAATAAAACAAGTTACGTCAATTGTTGTTTGCACATGTTGCAGGAGACACAGAGGTTTTCAAGATTAAAAAATCCAGCCATAGCAAGAGAATCGCCAAACAGTTGAAGAAAGTTAACTCTAAGGAAAAGAAGGTGGAAGCTGTCCTAAGTCCAAAGAAAGAAGACATTCGAGATAGTGTGGAGGACATTGCAGAAGAAAAGCTAAGGGTAACCTAACATTTCAAATTTGATGGAAAATATATGTACGGTAATCAAGATGTTCTTAATGTATTTTGAAGGCCGATGGGAAGTTATGATTCCTCCTATGGAATAGATGTTGTACTAGTCCTCGGATAACATTAATAAATTAACAATTTAACCAAAGATTTTATAATCTTGATATTTCTCGACATTACTTATTTCTCGGCAACAATACTATATATTATGATATTTATTTCCAGAAACTGCGAGAAGAGATCAGGACTCTAAATGGCGAAGAAGAAGATGAAGAAGACAGCGACGAAGATGGGAAAAAGGTTTTTAGATCCATACTGGCGAGTAAGTGTGATCAACCTTCTTTCTTAAATCCTACTTGATGTTTTGCCATGACATGGAGTCTAGCACAATTTAATTACACATTATTAATTCTCTGTGGTATTACTGAGTGGCTTTGACACTTTATAAATGTGTATGTGTTCAATCTAAAACAGGAGGTGAGATCCCTGATGCCAAAACGATTCACATGATACGTAAACAGAGACAGCTGGCCCGGGAATTAGGAGACGAAATACCATTGGAGGAGCCAGAAGCACCGAACAAAACCACAGCTAGGCTAGTCAGGTATGGCACTTGGGAACCAAGCAGAGGTTAAACTGATCAAATTCTAATCAGAAAATATCTCTGGTTGTGATTTGTGGCCTACATGGTTTTTATATTTAAAAAAAATATGCTATTTTCAATTTATAACTAAAAATAAAATTAGTGAATGCATTCTTTGTTTGATGAATTCTTGTGAAAAATGCTAGCTTCATATTACTGAAAGAAGAACATTGATTAGTTATAACAATAATCTTACAAACACCAAAGATTGGTATTCTTTTAAATTAATGCAAATAATTTTCCAAATGTTGATACTGAAGTGCATCTATAACTTTGAAATCATTCCTTTATTATAAGATTCCTAGCAGTTATAGTAGTTATAGCACCATGACGTATATTTATTTCTAGGGATGATGAGAATGACAGGAGCGATGAAGAAGACAGGATAGATTTCACTGTGAACTTGGCGGCCGTCGAGCGACAGCGAATGAGAGACGAATTCCTTGCAGCCGAACATGGTATGTGGTCATTACCAGGGCCTGTGGTAGCTCAGTGGTGGACAGTTGGTAAATTTACTGTAGCAATCAGCGCTACAGATGTTGCAGGTTTCCTCCTGTCCTATACTGACAAGCTGTGATATAAGTGAAAGACTAGAAGATTAGATGGTCATTACCAGGAGCTAATAGAAACACTGAAGCAGTGTAACAGTAATTTTGTATGTGATCATGTCAAATGGCAATGAGTTCTATTGTGGCGGCATGTTCAACAGAAACCACCCAGAGGTCATGTTCATTGACCTATCGTGTATATAAAAACATCATGCCTGTTCCTGAAAGTTCAACGTTGTTAATTGTGCATTGTTAATTAATTCATTATTATTAACGAGTTGTTTGGTAATTTCAGGAAGCGACAACGAAGGCAGTGACAAAGAGATTGCCGAGTGGGAAGCCCAGCAAATCAGAAAGGCTGTTACTGCTGTTGGTATTCAACAAGTCCAGGTAATAATGCCAACATTCACTCAGTCCCTCAGATGAATGTTTACTGAAAGTTGATTGGCTTAACATTTAGGCTAAAGTAGCTTGTGTGATTTTCAATACTCAAAATAATAAGAACCAGTAAGCCAAAGGTTTTCTGTTTTTTCCCTTTAAACCGGCTTCAGTATTTAGGTCAAATGTCACTAGATATTGAATTTTGAAACCAATTGCTCTGATTGTAGTCTGTGTAAAGGGGAACGATTCCTGCTGTAACACAAACCTCTCACCAATCAAAATGTGTTTCTAGATATCAAACCAAGAGGCTACGTATGACCAGGGAAAGAATTATTCCATTTTCAACAACAACACAGCGACGAAGAAGATGAACATGGAACCATTCCAGGCACTGTCTAAAACAGCAGACTCTTCACAGCTTACCGTCGAATCGATCAGAAAGCGCATGCAGGAGAGGTATACAGCAGCGACAAACTTTAAATTTGAAAACTTTAAAATATACGAGGAGATATATTTTCTATTTTTTTTCATTACTATTTTCCTTTTGTTTATTTTTTAAATGTGAATATTTCTCATTAATTGAAAGCATTACATAGGTAGAAGCGTAGTTGTTATGAGTTGTATTGTTTCTATTCAAATACTCTCAATAATAATAATAATGATATACATGAATATAAAATATCAATTAATTAATCTTTTCAATTGATTTATTGAGATGTGTAATTAATCCCAAGTTTAATTACAGATATCCTTGCAATGGTGTTGCATTAGATTGGGTGTCACTGTCACATTTAGCAAGACATGTCTTGGCATATTAACGACTAACTTCATTTTTAGGCTTCATGTTATGGACGAAGTATATCGAGGTCATAAAATGGATCGTGACAAACTGGCAATCGATATCGACGACTCCAAAAACTGCATTGAAGACTGCGAAGGGAAGTGCAGCAGTTTGGAAGAGCGCTATACGTTCTTCCAAGAAATGAGGGGGTATGTGAGAGACTTGGTTGAGTGTCTTAATGAGAAGGTGGGTCAAAACGCTATTTTCTGGGAGGGACAGAATACACTGACGAGTTGCCACTTCATTTCTTGTGATCACTTTCATAGCTAAAATATTAAAAACCATGCATCTAGACCGAAAAATATATTTGCCAAAGAAATTACGACCAATTTTTGTAATATAATAAAGTCCTTTATAAGTATTTCTGTATTTTATTTCTGTATATATAGAGTTCATAATAATCATTTGTAAAGCATTAAACCTCTGTATGCATTCTCAAAGTGCTATCAATAAGGTAGTAATTAATTGGTTCTTTTCAGTGTTACCTGCCTATGGTTGAAAGATTACCCCTGTGATATAAAACAGTAGTATGTTCGCACTTTTCAATACTATTGTCATAAAGAAATGTTTTGAAAGTATTGTACCAGATGATTTGGCAACTCAAACTTGTCTCACTGCTACTCTAAAATACATCTAAAGTAATTGTCCCAGTCGCCTGTTTTTCGTAACATTGCAGTTTGCTGTGAGACAAGTTTCTATGTTTAAGGGGTGGGATCTTGAAACAGCTGCCCCTGTTCGATTGAAAGTCTTTAAATTGCTGTTGAAAAAAATACGTTTGAAAATGATTTTCTGAAGCAGGGGCCATGCTGTTATGAGGGCTGGGATTGTTTGTCATCCTTGCACAGAATTATTTCTTTAAAATGCTCCCGCGTTTAACATGTCATGCTTTTAAAATTTCAGTGGCACTGTTGTATTTTTAGTGAAATGTTGTTCATTTTACATTGGTCGTATCAGAATTACATTATCATTTGACATTGAACTTATTAGAATGCCATGTTCCAATGTTGACATTGACGGTAGTAACAGAATATGAAAAAAATACTGCACTACGATCTTTACCATTGTTTTGTTTTTAAATGGCATTATTATTATTATTATTATATTTTTTTCTTTCTATCATTCTTGCTACTGAATAAAATTGTCCATATATTTTGGAAGAAATTTATTTTGGAACTTTTGTCCCTTACTATTATACCCCATTATGAAAATGTTGCCAGATTATCAACCTAGTAGCTCGACAAGTCGAGTTGTTGCCAGTGTCAGTCCACGTGTTAACCCTTGTACTATCACCTTTCAGGTTCCACTGATTGACGACCTGGAGGGTCGGCTGTTAACCCTTCTGAAGCTGCAGGCAGACAACCTGCTACAACGACGTCAGCAAGACGTTCGAGACCAGTGTCAGGACTACATGACAAGTCGGTATCTTCATCTCCAGTACTTGTCATAGTGTACGTCGTACACAGATACAAACACACCGCCACTCAGTTTTAACGTTCTGTCACCCTTCCCGTGTAATTTTTGTTGGTGCATTGCGCACATTTTGCAAGGGGAGATAATCGATGATGTTTAGCATTTGAAGTTTTATGAGTGAAAGAATCTTAAAAGCGACTCTAAACCCCAATTAAAAAATAATAAAACAAATAGAAATGTTTTCTATATCATGCTGCTATGTGTGTCTTATAATATCCTGTACAAAAACACCCCTTTTCCCTTTCATTATTATTTTGTAGAGTTAAAATCCAGTAAAATTAATCCTGTCCACAAAATGAAATCTACCAAATAAGAGTTGACCCCCATCCCCCAATGCACATGGCTATGATATTTTAAAAAGTACTGTATAAACTTATTTACTTTTACATTATTTGCATTATTGAATTGATTATAGGAGATACGATTATTTGTTCACATGCCACAGAAGATTTCTCCTAAACTAGGAAGCTCTTCTATATTTAGAAATATCTCGCTGAATATCTCAGGAGTAACATTTTTGTTTTAGTACAATATGTAGGGAAATATGTACATATGACGCACAACTGATTTGCCTGTATTTAGTTAACAGCTGTCAGTAATAACACTGTAATCCGACCGTGATGTTCACAATTTCACGTATCCTATTTCAGGCAAGTCTGCCAAGGTGATTATGGCAGACAATGAAGAACAGGTTAAACAACGGAGAGTGGCGGAACGAGAAGCACGAAGGTGTGTTCATAAATTATTGCATCATTATCCATGTTCATGTAATCTAAACTATCATTGTGAATCTGCAATGTCTATCTAGTATTTCCTGAAATTATTGCATCAATAGTGACATGTTCATTCTATCTCTTATGATAGTAAATCTGTAATATTTACATAATAAATTCATCAAATATTTCTCTAATGATATCCTGACTTTTTTCAAATTTATGTGGATATATTTTTAAGAGATTTAACGAAAATAAATAATGAAAAGAAGTATCCGCTCTACGTTGTTTCTTAATCACATTTTTTCATTGTTTTTAGGTCTCGTCGCCGTCGCGCTCGCGAAGCCAAGAACATTCGCGGACACCACGATGGCTTATCGTCCGACGACGAAGAAAGTCAAAGTGATATCTCTAAGTTCTCGATGGAGAAAGGTGGATTTTATATTAACAGTTCTTGTGTGTGTGATCTTGCTTGTTTTGAGAGAGAGAACACTTACGTTTCCACGACAGTGTCATTTGTCCCTGACATTGTTCACTTGAACCCGACATTGTTCAAGACATTGTTCACTTGAACCCAACATTGTTCACTTGAACCCTGTCTACTTATGGATGCTCTATGAACTCTTTACTAAATAACGAGATGGGACGTAGACAATGAACTTGGAAAAATGCAATGTTTTCAATGAAAACCCGGGCGTTGATGCTTTCAAGTCTTCAAACTGAACATTCCTTAACCCCCCTTCACGTTGGAGGCAACCGGAGATGCCCCGATAATTTTGTGATTACAGGAAGGTTAAATACAATTTATAGTTTTTTTTCCGAAACACCAGTTTGATATTTTTTCTATCTTTATTGATGTTTGTACATATGAAATTTGAAATTGAGAGATGAACTGGTTTATTTATTTGGGGGGGGAATTCTTTTTATGAATATTGTATTAATTTTATCCCATTCTTTCCGTTGTAGATATAATCAGTGCAAGTGCTAAGAAGATCTTCGAGGATGTGGTGGAGGACTTCAGTGAGATAGATTACATTCGCAGCCAGTTTGAGAAGTGGAAGTTTCAGTATGGCGATTCGTACAGGGAAGCGTACATCGGTCTGTGTCTGCCTAAGCTATTCAATCCCCTAGTGCGCTTGCACATGTTGAAATGGAACCCCTTGGAGGTATGTAATCAAATTTAATCTTTGAGGTTTATGCACTCGTTATATTTGTTGCTCCTTGTTGTTTGCAAAATGTGGCCCTTTTTTCCCATTTATTTTGCAAAGAAGCTTGTCTTGATCACGTATGGGTGAAAGATTCCCACATTGACGTAAAACAATAATTCACTCACTACATGCAGTTTGAGTCCCTTTATCTCTCTTCTCCATGCTGAAGGCAACGTTAGATGCCCAAGAGCTGTGCTTAATCCATCAGGGAGGGGATTATTGTTCATAGTTACATATGGCCTCTATGTATGTGTTGCTGATGGACGCTGTCATTTTCTTCAGGAGACGTGTGTGGACTTTGAGGAGAGTCAGTGGTACGGCTGCCTGGTGTTTCTCGGACTCCGCGACGAAGACGAGACCATGTCGCGAGATGACGACGACATTAAATTATTACCGACAATTGTGGATAAAATAATTTTGCCTAAGCTCACAAGTAAGGCTACCGCTACAAGACAATTCATATCGGGATCATGCCAGATATTTTTCATGGTTAAATTTCTGTTTTTGTCAACCGTGAAATAGCTGATTCTCATCAAAATTTCATCTGTATATTTATTGACACGTAGCTCTGCATTTTAAATTTTGATTTCACCACTCGTAGGTCGTTGTTATGGTGATATAAATATGGGAATTGAATAGTTTTGTTTCAAATATTGTTATTGTTCTACTTCAATTCAGCTGCAGAGTACATGCGTCGTAGATCAATTTTAAACTTGGAAAATGATTTTGTTCAACTTGTCACGAGCAATGTTTTTATCTATTTTCATGTGAAGCTTTATTATCAACATGTGGTTATTATTATTATCAATATCTTTCCATGAGACAATTTATTTTGTCTTCTCCCTTTTTTACAGTAATGTGTTCCCTGCAAAGCCTTTTACAATCAAGAAATCTTACTTCTGATATGCCAGTTGCAGCAGGTATATTTGTCTCTTAAATGCACTATACACAAGCAGGTTACTGTACCTGTTGGATTATCCTTTGAATAATTATTCTCAATAATTCTATTTTTTATTTCAGAACTAGTCGAGTGTGTTTGGGACCCTCTGTCTACAACACAGACATCCAGACTAGTGAACCTATTGCAACGGTTTGTTCGAGACTACCCCAATGTGAACGGCGATGCCAAGAACACACAGACATTCCTGAAAGCAGTCTCCAATAGGATGAAGAAAACCCTGGATGATGACGTCTTTATGCCGATGTATCCCAAAAAGTAAGCAAATGCATGCGAAACACTGCAGTAGAGTTAGTATTAGGGCAGGTGGTAGTGCATTGGTAGAACGTTGGGACTTCATAACCAAAAGCCCCGGGTTCAGATCCCATCCTGTGTGCCCTAGTGCCTGGCATCATTGTTCACAGAAATTACCTTTTTGATTTTATCATATATGATGCGCTGTCGTCGTGGTGTAATGTTGCAATGCAGTTATAATCATTGGTTTGTCAGTACCAGCTGGGGCTCACAGGTTTACGCAATAATGAGCACTACAGATGTTGCAGGTTTCATTCTGTTATAAATAGACAAATTAATCTTGAAAGCTTCTCTTAAAGGCATACAATCACAGCTTGTATGTTAATACGTTCAGGTATTTGACCATGTAATATGTCAATAAACAGTGATTGTATGCCTTTAAACCCCAACTAACAAATGTTTTAAATACAATTAACCATGGTTTCTAATGGCCAACTTCCTGACGCAGTGTGCTGGACAATCGGTCTGCTGGGCCCGCCGTATTCTTCCACCGACAGGCTTGGACCTGCATCAAGGTATGTACCACGACTCTTACACCAGCAGCAAGTCATGCCTAGTTGTGGCAGGTTCTCATCTCACTATTAACAGATCAGCACATCACTGAAATACTACTGAACAATAAATAAACAAGTCCTGATCTTTCTACTGCAATGCACTCGCAGTGTTATAGGATTACTGGTAGAATTGAAAGTACATTTTTAGTCAATTGATACTTTATGTAATTTTCAATTATTTATCAAATTTCTCAAGAATTATATTTGTTATCTTTTAATTTCAGTTGCTAGGCAACATTCTGTCGTGGTATGGCATTCTAAACGACCAAGTGCTACAGCAGATTGCGCTGGATGGATTGCTGAACAGATACATCATCCTCAGTCTTCACATGGGAATCTGCAACAAGGAAGCCCTGGAGAAATGTCAAACAGTAAGTCGCTAACAACTAGATTGACTCGCTGTTGAATTATGTGAATTTTCCACAACATTCAATGCAGGGAAGGGGAGGAAAGTGTATACATGTATGTGGTGGTGGCGTCTTGTAGTGGGGTGAAAGATTCCCACTGCGACGTTAAATTCCATGTTCACTCACTCAAACTATTAGTATTATGCTCATTAACCTCCCTGCTGAATAGAATCAAAGTTTTCAATTTCTGCATGTGATTGGGCAAGTTAACTCGCCTTCAGCAGGGAGAGGGTTAAACATGACTGTGATTACCAAGTATCTAATAATGTATATCTCAGGTTAGGTATCACCGGTAACCGATCACCAGAAACCAACTCCAACGAGACTTGCCATTTCTATTAACAGAAATTCATACAATGTTTATTGTTTGTTTGTCTACAGATTGTGTCCACGATGCCCAAGGCGTGGTTTGCGGACTCCGAGACTGACAAGACCATGCCTCAGTTGGAGAACATCTGCCGGTTCCTCAGACAATACGCAGAGACTGTCCACAAAGCCACCAAGTTAGGGAGCGATGCCGAGAGGCACGAGGGACGGTAATGGACATTTTCAGCGATTACTAAACTATTTCTTTATACAAACAAGTTTGGATATGATTGTTTAACCATCTTCCTGATTAGACACATGTGCTGCTCTTTATGGCATCTCCGGTTGCCTCCAGCATGGAGAGGGTGAATAGACTAAATAATTCCCCCTCCTCCCCATACCCCCCAAAAAAACATTAACTAACTAATAAATCAAATATAATATATATACAAGCAATTCTTTAATTTCTTAATTTAGATACTTGATCGTTAATATACTCCTAGGCTCTATTCCATTTTTGTTGTGCTAATTTCCCGTCGCGGGTCCTGTTTCGTGGAATGATCGTAGCGCTATGAGAGTCGCCACTCTTTTGCAGTTATCACTCTTCATAGCGCATGCCGTACCAATTTTACTAATATCACAAGCCAGCAGGCTTACTGATGCCACCGCGTGTTGAATCTGAACATTGTGATTGTGTTTACAGGGAATACATAAAGCAGGTGAGCAAGATGATGGTGAATATCCACGCCCTGGACCATGCACTGTTCCTGTCAAACCAGTACAGCTTCAAGATATCCTAGCAGATCAGCGTGCACAACTCTCACCTGTCAAGTGTATGCGTCGACACAGCTTTCCTGCAACCTTTCCTGAAACATTTCTGTGTTGTCCCTGTATGTGGTTCATGCTGAACGGTACAAACAATTGATGACGATAGTGGATGTAAATGTGGTGATTTGTTCTCAACTTTTATTTTCTTAATGTGGATGGAGGTAACAACATTGTGTGTGATCATGAGAGAGCGGACACATCTTCAGATGGAAATCCAAGGACCAAAATTGTCCAAGATTGAAATCCAAGGACAAATAAAGAACTCGTAGAGTGCACCTATTTAACATCAAACACGTCTACAAATTCAATACCTAAATTACATGGACATTTTGACTTGTTTTCTGGAAACTTACCATCACTGGTTTCCAATGTTTAAGAATCGGGATCCATGTTCCACCTTCAAGAGTTATAGATGAAATTTGAGAATTGCTCAAAGTTAAGAAATTATGGCCTCAGCAGAATATATCATGTGTGTGTGCGTGCACGGGCGGTCATGTATGTGTGTTGTGTGTGTGTGCAAGATCCTGAAAACATAATGTCAATACCATATTTTTTTATGTTTACTTCGATGTCTTCATATGACCTCTGAAGAAGATTGATCGGAAACTACTAATATCGTAATTGATGACCTAGGTAACCATTAGCCAACAAGACCATACACCCGACAACGCTGACAGATCTGCCTCTGATATAGGTATACAGTAGACCTCCGATATACCGGCCTCGGATAAACCGGACCTTGCATATAACGGACTGAATCTGAAGTCCAGGTCATGTCTAATGCTATTATACGGACTTTGCATATAACGGACAGAAATAGCGTCCCAATGCGTCCGTTATATGCGAGGTCTACTGTATTTGTTTGTGTGTATCCAGTACTAACTGCCAGTGGACCTGTCTTCACTCTGTGTAATGTAAACAGGAGGTGGCAGTTACATCTACAAATATTTATGTTGATTTCTCTTTCTGGCTGTGGAATAAATCCTATTGTACAGTGTGCATATTATATTCAGTGTTATTTATGTAAATTGGGAGAACCTTCAATGTCACAATATTTTTCATTACATCTTGGAGATCAGTCGAGGCATACAACCACACCGACTGTGTGGTGTAAACCTTGGAGCGCCTGCCAAGGAGTGTGGAAGGTTGGTATGTCAAACCCAGTTTGCCTACAGCCGCGTCATACCTAAAGACGTTTACAAAAATGGGAGTTGATGTCACCCTGCTTGGTGCTCAGCATAAAGGGACGTGGTGGTCAACAATGATTGTAAGTGCCTTTGACAATAATATTCACTGCTGTGAAGACAAAAG
>JAUTBZ010159966.1:0-11035 GCA_032361785.1 Lepetodrilus galriftensis | reverse complement strand
GCCAATGAATTTAAACAAAAGTTTTTAGCTTCCCTAGCCATAACCCCTAAAGCTTTTATCATCTATGCCTTTGGAGGCTTCATGATGGGCTTTGGAACTCGTCTTTCAAATGGCTGTAATGTCGGAGCTTTATATACCCCTATCGCAGAATTTTCACTATCAGGCTGGATTTACTTAGTCGTGGTTGCCGTTGGAGGATTTACGGGAAATTGGTTTATCAAGAAGTATGTTAGTAAAAGTTGTCAGTTTTAACAGTTTAAGACCTTGTACTTATATTTATCAAGCAGACCTGATAACATACCCTACGCCATTTGCATTTTTGATCAACTCATAACCTAGTACCTCTTTTGTTCTATGTATGAGTGAACGGATAGTACTATCGCTTTTTGATTCTCCCCAAACGGTATGTGAAATCTGTTCATTTGAGACTGTTGTATCTATATTTTTTACAAGTATTTCTAGGAGTTGTATCTTTTGTTTATTTAGGGGAATTTGTTTATTATTTTGAGTAAGTTGTTGTTTTTTGAAGTTAAAGCAGAAGCCATTTGTAAGCTCTACCTCTTCATCTATTTTTGAGACTATTTTTTCATCTTGTGAAAATATCACTGCTAGGGTTGCTAGTATCTCTTCATCACGATAAGGTTTTAAAAGATAAGAGTTTGCTTGACACTGTTGTGCATAATCTACCATCTCAACTTCTGCATGAGCTGTTAAAAATATAACTTTTACTTGCTTTTGATTCTGCTTTATCTGCACAGCTGCCTCACAGCCTGTAAGTTGATCACTAAGCATAATATCCATGAGTATAAGGTCTGGTTTTAATAGTTTTGATTGCATTATAGACTCTTTAGCACTAGATACAATACCTACAACTTTATAACTAGCTTCTTCTAACATCTCTTTAAGATACTCAGCAGAGAGCCTATCATCTTCAACAATGAGAATCTTTTTTACATTCTCACACATTAGGTAACCTTAATATATTATTTAAGTTGAATTATAACATTATTTTTTATAAATAATGAAATCTATTTGGAAAATTAAAACAATAATGAAATTATTTAGTAGTACAATGAATACATTATGCAAAATAAAATATTGAGTTTTTATCAAAACCATGACCGTAAAGAGAGCATGTTGCTTAGTATGTTTTATGCATATATCTTTATGCTTACAGTTTTTTCTATCATCTCTTTGTTTGTTGGACAGTATCAAGATATAGTTATAAATCTTATCTCTATAGGTTTAAGTGTGATTATCTTGAAAAAGTATTTGGGTGGCAATAGTTTAAAAATTACTGCTGTGTTAGTACTTATAGTGATGGAACTTCACTCTGCAATCATGATAGCTAGTAATCATCCAGACAATTTTTCTATTATAAATCCTTTTATATATATTGCTCCATTTTTTTTCTTTTTTAGTATGAAGGAAGCCTTATGGGCTACTTTTATACAGTTTATCTATTGGGGAATTATTACAAAAATAGCTATGATATTGAATCCTGACTTTCACATATTGATAACAACAGTAACATATCTTGACAATGCAAATGCTACTTTAATAATCATGGCAGTTGGAATATTTTATCAACTTATAACAGAATCATCTTATCAAAAACTACAAAATGCAAATAAAGAAAGAGAACAACTTTTACGGACTATTCATCATAAAATTCGTAATAACCTAAACTTTGTTTCATCCCTTTTAGGACTTCAGATACGACACATCCAAAAACATCCAAAACAAGACAACATAGATATACTCAAAAATGCAAGAGGTCGAATACAATCTATAGCACTAAGTCATAGAGCACTTTATGATGCTGGAGATATCATACATATAGACTCAGAAAAATATATACAAAATCTTTTCAACCTTGTAAATGAGATATATAAACGAGATATCAAACTTATCTGTAAAACCAATAATATCTTTTTTTTAGATGAGACAACACACAATCTAGGCTTAATACTCAATGAGCTTTTTCACCAATCATTAAAAAATAGTGATAAAAAAAGAGAGATAATTGTAGAGCTTTTAAAACAAGATGACAGATACTTACTCCTCTATCGTGGTAGCGATGTAAATGCAAAAATTGAAAAACAACTCTTTTCATATAAGTTGATAAATCTTATAGCCCAGCAGATGGATGCAGATATAGAGATATCAAGCGATAATGGTGTGGTGTGTAAAGTGTGGTTTAGAGTATGATAAAAACTTGGAAAAGAAAGTTAGAACTTTTACTTTTAGAGAAAGATTATAAAGATGTGATGCTTTTAAGTCTATTGTATCTTAGTATAGGATATTTTATGTTGACTAGTATAGCAACATTGATACTTGGGTATTATAGTTATTTTATTTTTAAATTTATTGCGACAATTGCTCTTTATAATGTATTAAAATATTATCAAAAAAGCTTTAGTTTAAAAATTTCCGCTCTTTTTTTAATTATCATTATAGAGCTTGAAATTGCAAGTGATATACTTAGTGGAGCTTTTTTTGATTTTCTTACATTATCTCCATTTTTAGCAATAGCTGGTTTTTTTTTCTTTTTTAATTTTAAAGAGGCTATTTTAGCTACATGTATACATTATTCCTATTGGCTAATAGTATTTCTTTATTCTTACCATCATGTTTATCCTAACCATCCTATATTTACATATAGTTTAATATCTAATCAATTTAATGTCTCATTTTTTATATTGGCATTTAGTATCTCTTACTATTTTTCAACTAGAATTGTCCATGAAAACACTCAAAAAGCTCTTCTTTTCAAAGAAAATATTCTCAAAGAGATATACCACCGTATCAATAACAACTTAAACTTTATGGCTTCGATCTTAGGACTTCAGATAAACCATGCAAAAAAACATCCACCAAAGAGTTACATAGAGATTCTTAAAACTTCAAGACTTCGTATAGAGTCTATAGCCATGACTCATGAAGTGCTTTATGAGACACATGATTTTAAAGAGATAGAGTTTGACAGATACATACAAAAGCTTACAACGCTCATATCTAAGACTTATGGCAAACCTATAGATATAAACATACAAAGTGAAAATCTAAAACTAGATAGTGCTTTGGTAAATCGACTAGGTATCATCATAAATGAACTATTAACAAACAGCATAAAACACTCATTAGATACTAACTTACCAATGATAGAGATAAGACTTAAACTCAAAGACACAAAGTACCATTTCTCCTATCATGAAAAAGATGGGCAAAAGATAGATATGGACAGATTTGAAAATAGCAAAACACTTGGCATGAGGTTGATACGACTAACTGTGGAAGATATGCAAGGGAAAATGAGGGTTTTTTGGGATGATGGGTTGTGGGTGGAGATTGTGGTATAGATAATTTTTTAAAGCTTTTAAATAAGTGTGCAATAAGTAAAAATGCACACTTATTCTTGTTCTTAAGGGGCTAACTGATATCCATAAAATATAGCCGTTAATCTAGCATTAAAAACCCGTTCACTAGTACCACCCTTACCATTTCCTACAAGATAAAATGTATGTGTTCCTGCCGATACATCAAAAAAACCTTGTACTGTATATGGCACTTGATAAGTCCCCTCGCCATCAGAAAGACTACGATATGTAGCTACTTTATTACCTACTAACGGGTCACTATTGCTTTGATTGGTAATTCCCATACCTGCACTTGCTATAGCTAGATTTGTTTTTTGTGCTATCTGAATAGTGCCAGATGATATCAAATATATAGTTCCACTAGTTAATGTAGATATAGTAATACTTGTTAAATCTTGATAGTCTTCTTCAAGCTCTATACTTACATCTAATTCTGTAGAAGCAATGGCTGAAATACGGTTATCATTATCATTAACTTTAGTTTTAATTTCTGCAAAATTTGCATTTACTTCTGATGCTTTTGCAGGTGTGTTGGCTTTAAAAGTATGAGGTATAGTAACTTTACCTGCATATAGAGTTGTTGTTACCATCATACTTATAGCACTTAAAGTGATTAACTTTTGTAAATTAGTGTACATAATATATTCCTTTTTATTTATATTTGTTTAGAATTAACCCCATTGACCTTTGTCCCATTCCATTGCATCCCATGTGTTACCTGTAGCTGGGTCTTGATTTTTGGGAGGGTCACCTTCTCCACTACTGCCACATCCTATAAAAGATGAACTGACTAATAAAACTAAAGCTAGTAAAAAGCTTGTTTTTTTACCTATCTTCATATTTTCCTCCTATTTAAAGTTTTTCTGTTGTAGTAGATTAACTGAAAATAATTTTATATTTGTTGCAGTTAACTAAGAAAACTTTCAGCAACAAATATAAAATTATTTTAATTTATACTTCAATTAGTTAATTTTTAGAGGAGTATAAAATGAAAAAAGTAGTTTATGTATTTACAATATTTTTATATATTGTTTTATTAATTGGTTGTGGTGGTAGTAGTGATAGCAGTGAATATTTGGATTCAAATAGAGTTAAAATAGACTCTCTTAAGTTTTCACTAATAGGTGATGCAAAAGATAAATATCAATTAGACAACAAAAAAGCTAGAACTTCTCAAATATTAGATGAAATAGGTAGTGCTCCTTCTGATTTAAGCAATGAAAATAGTCCAATCAGTTTAAAGAGTGGACAGTTTTATAGAGTTGAATTTAATTTTCAAACAACTAAATCATATTCTGATGGTGTAAATTTTGCTTTTTTTATTGTAGAT
Source organism: Lepetodrilus galriftensis (assembly GCA_032361785.1). Taxonomy (NCBI): domain Eukaryota; kingdom Metazoa; phylum Mollusca; class Gastropoda; order Lepetellida; family Lepetodrilidae; genus Lepetodrilus; species Lepetodrilus galriftensis. Next base: position 6,325 of record JAUTBZ010159966.1, on the reverse strand, counting down.
GAAAAATCAGTAGAGCATGTTACTCAAGATGATTATCATAAACTTTTATATTATACAAATAGTGGTAATCTCTCAAAAACTGGAGAGCACACTATAAAAGCAAATTTTTTTATATCAACTGATATACCAGTAGGAAAATATGCACTTGTTGTTACTGCTATAGATAAAGATACAAAAGAGAGTTCTAGCCAAGAGAGAAATATTAGAAAATTACCAATGTCTGGTTCGGTATATGTTGAAATTATAAAAGATAATGAAGAAAAAAGAGCAGAATTGGTAGATATAAATGCTACTAAATATATAGATTTACCATATACAGGTATAGTTGTTGATGGGCATACCAATAAAAAGGTAGGTAGTGCATCCTTGATTTTTTATAATACAAGTGACAAAGGTGAAGAATTAACTATATCGGCACAATTAGAATTAGAGGATGGTAGAGTTTTAGATTTAGTAATATTGGACAATAATGATACAACTATCGAAAATGATGTAACCATTAAAAATGAAGTTAAATATACACTTCCTGTAAGTGAAAACTATATGGCAAATTTTAGGAAAATAAGTTATAGTTACTATATCCTTGAAAATGACTATGTTTCACTAGTTAATTCTTTACCTGATTTGTCAATTGAACAAAATACAGACGGACTTAAAGCTAAAGTAATATGGCATATACAGAGTAACAATCAAAAATTAGTTGTAAATGATATAAAAAGTGATGTACTATTAACTAAAGTTTTAAATAATTATACCTATAAAGATATGGCATCTGTGCTTAAGCCAAATAAAGATTTACAGCTTACAGCTCATATAAAACAATTTGGAGATACTACAGCTAATATAATTGGTGCAAAAGATTCAAATTACAATATCATGGATTTTATTGATGATAGACCTATTATAACAAGTGATATGCTTGTAAAAGCCAATAAAGCTACTCATATAGATAACATTGTAAAAACAGATGCCGCATATCAGTATGGTGGTGGTAACTTAATAAGCGGTAAGAATATAGTAGGATATATTGACGGAAAATTAAAAGCTCCTGTAAAAGAGACTAAAGAATTTTTTGACTATAGCTTTGACAAAATTGATGCTGCATTTAAAATAGATAATCTTATCTATTTTTTTAGAGAAGATAAATATGTGAAGTATGATACTACAACAAAAAATACCTCAGTTTCTGCATCTATCTGGGAACTTCCTTTTTTACAAGGTATTGGTAGTTTTGATGATACAAACAGAACATTTTTTGATAGGATAGATGCAGCAGCTTATCATGAGGGAATCATATACTTTTTTAGTGGTGATAAATATATACAGATATATCCAGGTATAGATGTTGCCTATAGATATAATATTAAAAAGTTTAGTGAAACAGCGGGGTGGGGACATATAAAACATGTTACTGCTGCATTTTCAGATTCCAAACAGGGAATAGTTTTTTTTAATAACCTAGAAACTAAAGTAGGAATCACAAAAGAGCATATATTTAAATATGGTGGCAAAATAGATGAATTTGAAGGAGATAAAGAATATGGTGCTATTGGTTTTACAGGAAGTTATAATATAAAAGGAAACTGGAAAATTCCTGGAGTTGAAGGGGATGCCAAAGCTAGTATTGTTGCTTATCTTGCAAGTCAAAAACAAGATATTATAGATATAGATGTAAAGGTTAAAGTTGATATAGGGAAAAAACATCCATCATTAGGAGATGTCGCAGGTGGTATTATTGATCATACTGGAGGTAAAATTTATCTTAAAGTCATGGATAGTGTTATAATAAATAAAAGCAACTATAAAACAAAAACGATTACAGAAACTCTTAAAAAAGATGAGGTAAGTACGGCTTATAAAGATGCACATATTATTACTAATCTATATAAAAAAGAGGAGAGTTGGGATATACATCAAGAAGCCCTATCTATCTACTTTGCAGCTGGTCCAGTACCAATATCTATAAAAGCAGGATTTGATGGCACATTAGGTGCAGGACTTAACATTGGTGTACAAGGTATTGGAATTGAACCAAAGGTTATAGCTCCTGAGCAACTAAGTGTTTGGGTCGATGTAGGTGTAGATGTTTTGATAGCAAGAGCTAGTGTTGGTGGGAGAGTTGACTTAATTAATCTAACTCCATCAATTGCATTGCAAGGTAATTTAAGTTTAGATGGAGAACTAAAATTTAACTCAAATACTCAAGCAGCTTTTGGTTTAAATTTAGTTAGAGCAAATTTATATGCAGAGTTTGAATTAGGTGTTTGGTTTCTTAAATATACAGAAAAATTTACTGTATATAGTTCTCCTTGGATGTATACTAGAAAATGGATCCTTTTAGATGAAAAGTTACTAGCTTTTCCATTACCAATATAAAAGGTGTTTGTATATGAAAAAAATATTTTTATATATTACATTAGCCGTAAATATTTTATATGCAAATGAGTGTTATATGTCATATAACTACAGTGATAACCATCAGGTTATCACTAACATGGATAATAAAATAACTGGGAAAACAACATCTACAGAATATATAAAGATCAAAGCTACATTGCATACTAGAAGTGTTGAAAATAATGGAAGTAGATATACTATCTTTTGGTTAGAGAATAGTGTTTTAGCTAAAGAAGATATAGATAAAAATTCAATTTATTCACCTTTTTTAATTGAAAGAAGTGATAAAAATGATGAATTTACAATTAAAAACATAAAAAGTTTATCAAAAGATAAAAAAATAAATGAACAGTTAATTGGTGTTGTAGAACTATTGCAGTACAAAACTAAAAATGGTATCTTTAGATTTAAAAATTCAATGGGTTCAGTAGATGTAAATCATACTACAAAAAAAAATATTCATCACATAAAATATTTAAAACAATATAAACTCAACAAAGTGAGAAATGATGTAAATTATCTAAGTGGTATAACTAATATAATATTAGATAAAAATTGTTCACAATGGCAGAGTATACAAACTAAACAAAAAATCCAATTTTTATCTTCATTTTTGAACACAACTATTATTGATAATAGAGAACTTGTATTGACAAAAAGTCAAAAAAAACTAAATACAAATCATTGGTTTTTTAATCTCTCTACAGATGTCTCTACTTGGGGACTTACTACTAAAAAAAACAATATAACAAAAAGTGATGCTTTAAGTATGATTACTCAAAAAAATAAAGAGATGTTAGCACTTGTTGGAGATTTTAACAGATTTAATAATTGGGTCAAAGAAAACATGGAATTTCTTAGATATTTAAGCAGTATATTGGAATCTATAGATTTAAGTGATGAAGTTAGTAGAATGCTTTTTGCTAGTCTTGGATTTATAGATAATTTTAAATCTACAAATATTTTATCTGAGGTTACACTCAATGAAAATATATTGGAAAAGGAAAGATTTAGGAGTTTAATAGCTCTAAAAGATACATCTGCTCCTATTGAGGAAAATATTTTAGATGAAATAATAGAATATGGTTTATCTTCTCAAAATGGAGATGATTTTATAAAAAATGCTACTGGCATGATAGTAGGTACTTTAGCAAAAAACAGAGTAGATAGAGCACCTGAACAATTTGAATATTTAACAGATAGCATAATAGATGCAATCGGTATGAATGAAAACAAAACAGTTTCATTAACAGCAGCTGGCAATATGTTAGATAATGCACCTGATAAACTGATAAAAACAATTGATGAAACAATACTTTCAACTTCTAACAACAAAACAAGAGAAGATGCTGCATTTGCACTTTCAAGAATAGGAAAAAGTACACTAAAAGTATCAGATTTTGAAACTATGTTAAAAAATGAAAAAAGTTATTATACATCTGAACAGTTAATAAAAGCTAGTGCATCTGCAAAAAATTTTAAATCAAGTAGCGAGTATATAAATTTTTTAACTACTTTTGCGAACAATCGAAACAAGGCAGAATCAAATAGAATCGCCGCACTAAAAACTCTCCAAAAAGTTGGATTTGGTCAAAATAAAAAAGATAAAAAAGTTATAAGAGAGATGATGCTCCATGAACATGATAGTGATATATCAAGTTTGTTGAAAAAATTGTATCGTCAATAGGTCAATATTGAATCGTTTTCTTTAATAATAGATTCAGCAACAAAAATAAAATTATTTATTGTTAAACTATATTAGTTCAATAGTTTAAACTAGTTGGAATCTGAGGTGTTTAGAAATAAACCAATTTGAAAAATTATTAGGAGAAAAAGATGAAAAAACATATTTTTAATTCATTTATATTTATATTGTTTATGATTTTGTTGAGTTCTACAACATTGTTTGCTAAAACAAAAAGGACAACCAATGTAGTTGTACAAAATAGTACAGGAAAGACGATTGAAGCAGTAACAGTTGTACATAAGTATAGTGACAACTACAAAGATAAACATACATGGGGCAAACTTAAAAATAAACAAAAGACTAAAGAGAAAATGTCTATAAGATACAATACTGGCTGGTTGACTACAGGTCAAGATTGGTGGTTAGTGTCTTGGAAATATGAAGGTGATAATCATGTTTATTATACAAATCCAAAAAACTTTAGAGGAGTTATTGATGAGATTGAAGGTAAAATTTTAAATGTTTTGTCCAAAGAGTCTAAAAAAGAAGGTGACGAAGCAGAAAAAATTGTTACAGCTGTAGGTGATACTTTCTTTAATAGAGAATCAACCAAGGGATTTAAAAAGCATTTTTTAAAATCAGAAGATCAAGCCAAAGGTGTACTTATTACTATTACTAGTAAGTCTGTAAAGTTTCATTCTCGTTCAGGAAATTCTTCTACAGAAGGAATTGCATCTAAAAAGATTAAAGGTATAAAACACTCTAAATAGAATTTACTTCGTAGTAAAAGTAAAGGAGAAGTTGTTTATTTGGTATCAAATATCAACTTCTTTTTATTTGTATTTTAAATCAAAACACTCAATTTACCCACCTCTCATCAAAAATTAAGTATAATTTCAACAAATAACACAAAACAGGAGTAACATAGTTTTTTATGATTTAAGAAGTTAACACAAAGGAGATAATCATGAAACATCTCACTCTTTTACTTACATGTACTTTGATACATACTGCCTTATCTGCAAAAGATACTATCCATCTTGACTCTATAACTGTTACAGCTCAAAAACAAGAGGAGAAACTTCAAGATGTTGCTTCGAGTATCTCTGTGTTTGATGAGGTAGAATTAGAAGATAAAAAGATAGATACCATAAGAGATTTGACTCCTTTTATTCCTAACTTTATGACTTATCCCATAGGTGGAATTCCTAGTGTTTTGAACCCAACGCTTCGTGGGCTTTCTACCTTGCAACAGTCAACCTTAGTGAAGGTTCCTATCATGGTTGATGGTGTGCTTATCTCTGGTATCGGTGGGTATGATGCTACTATATTTGATGTTGAAAAAGTTGAAGTTTTACGAGGTCCTCAGGGTACGCTTTATGGTGCAGGGGCTGAAGCTGGGCTTATCAACATAACCACAAAACAACCAGACAATGAAACTAGAGCAAAAGTTGGGTTGGAGTTTGGTAGTGATGATAAAAGGCAATATTCATTTTATGCTAGTGGTGCAGTTGTTAAAGATAAGTTTTATGTTGGTGTGGCAGGGCTGTACTATGAAAAAGATGGTTATATCAAAAACACCGTTACAAATAAGATAGTCAACAACAAAGAGAACCAGTATGGTAAACTTCACTTTCGTTACACTCCAACAGATGCTTTGGACATCTCCTTTATAACTTCTAAAACAAAACATGATGATGAGGCATTGGATGGAAATTTAGCTTATAAGCCAAAAGAGATAGTCTCAAATCTCGATGGTTTTAGCACTTTGGATGATTTGGCACATATTTTGAAAGTGAAGTATGATTTTTCTGATTATAAGTTTGAGTCTATCACAACTAAAAAAGAGTTAGAGATACGATTTGTTCATGATTTTGACTTCTCTCCTGCTACTTTGTTTCATCAAGATAAGCTTATCGAAGCAGACTCTATAACCCAAGAGTTTAGACTAAGTAGAAAAAAAGATAGTTATAGTTGGCTTGTAGGTGTGCTGTATGATGATGAAGATGACGAGTATAGCACTATACTTGAGAAGATGACGGTGGAGGGCTTAAAGCACATTGTTAGTAAGCAAAAAGTATCTGGTGATTCGTTGGGGATCTTTACTCACTTTAACTATGATATATCTTCTCAGGTTACTTTTGTAGGTGGGCTAAGATATGACAAATCAGACAAATCAGTAAAAGAGGGAACTATATCTTTGAGTGAGAACTCACATGAAGTCTCTCCAAAAGTCTCTTT